>SNQJ01S0105456.1:30100-42879 GCA_010110895.2 Picea sitchensis
AACGTGCAATGGATATAGATTTCATTGGAGAAAGGGACAAGTTCATGGTCATCTATCTAGATGACATTACAGTTTTCTCAAGGTCTGACAGAGAGCATTGTGAGCATTTGAGAAGGGTGTTCCTGAAATGCAGAAAATTTGTTCTCTCCTTAAATCCCAAAAAATATCTGTTTTCCATGAAGGAGGGAAAGCAGTTGGGCCACATAGTATCAGTCGAAGGAGTCAAGATTGATCCCAGTCGATTTGAAGCAATTCAAACCTTGTCACTCCCAAGATCTTGGGAAAAATTAATTTTTTGAGGAGGTTTGTTTCCAATTTTGCTGAGATGGAAAAGCTTATAACAACCATGTTGAGGAAGGGAAATGAATTTAAATGGACTATTAAGTCTCGAAATTCCTTTGATCCGATAAAGAAGGCCTTGACTGAGGCACTCGTGCTTATGAGTCTCGATTACTCAAAGGATTTATTTATTTTCTCATTTGCTTCATTTGACACTGTAGAGGTTGTTCTGTTACAGAGGAATGTTGAAGTGTTGGAGCAACCCATCTCCTTTTTCAGTTGGGCATTGAGAGATGCTGAGGTAAAATATGTCATGATGGAAAAGAAAGCCTACACTTTGGTTAAATTTCTCAAGGCTTTCAGAGTCTATGTCCTGCAGTAAAAAATCACTGCATATGTCCCTTCAACTGCCATGAAGGAAATTCTCATTGAACCAGACATAGATGGAACGAGGAGTCGATGGATTGCCAAAATACTCGAATTTGACATGGAGATAAAGCCCACCAAATTGATTAAAGGTCAAGGTTTAGCCAGACTGCTGGCCGAATCTAATTGCAAAGACTTGGGGGTAATCTTCATCAATGAATGCTCATAAAATTAGCAGGATGAACCATATGATACAAATGCTCAGGAAAACCTCCCATTAGTAGGATGCCCTTGGTACAAGGATGTCATATATTTTATACAAGAGTTGCGGCCCCCTGATGGCATGCAAAGGAACAAGGAAAGATATTTAAATCTAAAAGCCATTAAATACTACCTTGTTGGTAAAAATTTATATTGGAAAGACCCCCTGGGGGTACTTCTAAGATGTTTAGACCCACATGAAGAACAATGGATTATGTCAAAATTTCATGAAAGTTCATGTGGGGGGCATCACTTCTAGAAAACGACAACTCATAATATTCTCAGGGATGGTTATTTCTATCCCACTTTGTTCACCGATGTTTGCACAAAATTCAGAGCCTATGCTAAATGTCAGAAATTCTCAGGAAAGAAGTATCTAAAGCCCCTGCCATTGAAACCTGTGATTTCTTCAGGGCCCTTCCAACAGTGGGGCCTAGAATTCATTGGGGAGATTCATCCTGCATCCAATGATTAGCATAGATGGATCCTGATGGCCAAGATTATTTTACCAAGTGGATAGAAGCTATCCCCACAAGGAGCACATCACACAAGGTAATCATCAGCTTCCTGGAGGATATCATAGCAAGGTTTGGCTGTCCGAGAAGAATTTTCACCGATAATGATGCATATTTCAAAGATGAACCATTGATCCAATTCTGTGAGCAGTTCAGAATTACGCTGATCCACTCTACCCCCTACTATCTGCAAGGCAATGAATTAGCAGAGTCCTCTAACAAAAGCCTCATCAAAATCATCAAGAGGCTGTTAGAGGAAAACAAGAAAGAATGGGATTCAAAACTCAAATTTTCTTTGTGGGCTGATAGAGTGACAACTAAACTATCCCTGGGCATCTCTCCCTTTTAGCTTGTATATGGGACTAAAGCAATTTTTCCCTCTCAGCTCACCTTGCCAGTAGAAAAGTTCTTCTAAGACTGCTAGGAAGAGCCCGATGACATGATCATGAGGATTCATCACCTGGTAGAAGTACAACAGACTAGAGAGCAAGTGATGGACAAAGAACATGACCGTCAGTAGAAAATCAAGCAGGCCTTTGATAGGGAGAGCAGAAAAGAGGATTTCTGGCTGGGAGTGCTAGTGATCAAATGGGATGCACCCATAAAAGACAAGGGAAATCATGGTAAATTTGAGGCCCTTTGGATCAGACCCTTCAAGATTTATGAGACATGTCCCAATAATACTTACAAGTTGCAGAATCTAGAGGGTGGTGAAGTTTTTGCTAGCCTTGTAAATGGGCACTTATTAAAAAGGTTTTTTGTTTAAAAGTCACATTCAACATCTCACCATTGTAAATATCATTCCTATTTTATGTTTATTCTTGTTTTAAATAGGAGACTGCATAACCCAAAGAAAGGCACTAGAGTTGTGCATTCTTGGCAGCTCGCAGGGAGCATGCCATCCCCCGTGGAGACAAATGTTAGTGATTAAGCTTGTCATGTTCTAGTGGATGGTGATTTTGGCCTAGGTCTGTGATTTTGCCTATCTTTCCCCCCCTTTTGTGTACACCTGATCATAGATTTCTCCTCCCGGTGTATATTTTCCTTTGCTGTTTGCTTTCATCCTTTGATCGACTAGTTTTCCTTGTTGAAATTTGCCTGAGAGATATCGGCCTCGATCTTTTCTGTCCCCCCTATGGCCTATTACTTCTCTTTTTTCCTCTATTACTGAGACTTTGTTTTTTCCCAAGTCCTAGCCATGTCGTCCAGGTATTCATTATTGCAGGAAACAACATTGAGAGCAATCTTATATGGAATCAAGCAAGCACGGGAGTCGAGATTTCAAATATTGAGAGATTATGCATCAAGGATCATGAACTCATTATTCATGAAGGGGAATATCTAGGCCATCCATTTGGGAGAAGCAGAGGGCCATTGATTTGAATTCAGTGATTTCGGGAATCGAGAGTTTGGGGTTCTCATTGATAAGTGCACCCATAGCCCAATGATCAGAAAATATGGGGATGACTTGTTTTTCTATGCAAGCACCCTCTACTCCATTAAAATAAACTTCAAGACCTTGCTCAATGTCTTAGTTGTGCAAGAGGATTTATGTGTCAAGTTTATGCATCTTTTAGGTGTTTATGTGTGAGGGTTTTGAAAGGTTAAATATGTTGTTTAAAGAATACAACAACAAAAATAAGTGCAGAAAATAATAACCAACAACTCACAACAATAACAACATGATAAAGGAGTTCACCCCCAACTGGGCTACATCTCCTTGAGCCTCCATGAATGGACTAGGCTCTCTGGGATTAGTTTGTCAAATATTATTTTACAAGATGCTTCTCAAATCCAATGGATTTACTGACTATTCCATTGGGTTCAGAATACATAAAACCCCCAAAAATGACTATTAGAACTCTGAAAACCGACCATGGCTCATCCAGGCATGATCTCTTCTACTGGTGGCCTTGAGCTTCCCTGAGCTTCCTTGTCTCCAAAACACCTGTAAAAGTCCTCAAATTCCTCTGAAACCTGTCCCAATGAGTTCATAGCATAACAATTAGTCAAGAATGACTATTTAGTCACTGAAAATGGACTTTGGCTCATCTGAGCATGGCCTCCTTCAATGGTGGCCCTAAGCTCCCTGGAGCTCTATGAAACTTAAATGTATAAAAACCTGCAATATAAGTCACAAAATGCCTTTGAAAACTGTACCAATGGATTCAGAACATCCAAAAACCCCTAGCTGGGACTTTTCAGCACCTCATTTGGCCAAACAATGAAGAAGATAGGGCTCCTGCCATTTTCCCCCTTCAAGCTCGTTGTCTCTGGTTCACCAATTTGCACCTCCTGTGTGAGTAACCTAGATTCTGGGCATTTCCCATGCCTAAACCCAACACATGGATCATTCCCATGATTGGTGCTAAACTGTTGCATTGTTAGCAGACTTAGGGCCTCAAAGGGCAGAGATGTTGGGTGCATGGGGGACCATATGGCCACGTCCCAGTGCTAAAAAAGAGCACCACTGCTAGATTGCTTGTGGATGTGCCACATGTTAGGCGCATGCTAACCATTTTCTTGGTTTAAACCCTATGCAAAACTGTGTGGAAAAGGGTCATATGGATAAGGCACACATAACCGAGGGCTGGGGCTAAGCCCCAGCCTGGACCCGCGCCCAAAATGGAGCATAATCAAACTTAAATAAATATTGGCACATATGGTTGTTAAGTTTTGACGCGTGGGCTAGCAGCATCCTACAATTTTCCAAGGTACTCCGTGTGTGGAGGTCCGGGGTTCGATCTCCATGGACTCCATAAAAGTTTACACACCATAACCAAGGGGCCACATGGAATCCCATGCTTGGGCCACGTGGCACCATACAATTTGAAAACAATATGCCACATGTCCTAAAATCATTCGTCCATGTGTCTACCACCCGACTGCCAACTCAGCATCTGGCACATCATATTGTACTGCCCTGCCACGTCAAACTGTACAGACTATACAGTCAACAATTTTTTTGCCTGTTTGGCAAATCGAACAGACCACGATATCTCACTCATCCGATGTCCATTTGAACCTGTTTGAAGTACATTGGGTTTGTGAGGATGAGGCCTACGCACCTGTTTGTTTTGAAGAAATTCCAAACACTTTGATTTTTGGGCTAAATTTTGACCCCTGGTCCAAATTCTGATCACACCTTCCCACTGAAAGGATTTTGGACCCACAAAAGATGATGATTATCTGCCTGAGCTTCAATAATCTTATTCTTCCAAGTTATATCAACTGATTCTACTCGAAAAGTCTTTTTGGAAATCACCTGGGTACCTTCACATGCCTTGCACTGCAACTGGCTATGTCCATCAACCACTATTCTCTAGCTGCTGCTGACCCACTATTCTCTTTGTACTTGGAAGATTGTCAGCCTTCCCACTGAGAATCAAGTCCCTCTTTTGAACTCTTTGGCATCAACACAATCCGCTCTACAATGGCTGCAAAATACTTTCCTGCGACATCTTGTCACAAACCAAGAAAACCATCAATCTTGAAAACAAACTTTATACAAGACTGAAAATGATGCCAACAAAGTCTTTTTGCTCTTCAAGCAAATGATCACACCTTGTACTTCATCAAAGTACATGGTGTTTTCCTGCATCTTGGTGTACTCAATATTGACTTACAAGATGACAAACACCATCGACTAAACATAAGGCGAAAAACATGATCGACAGAACATAGTCATCAAGACAACATCGACACAAGTTGAGACTCATTTGAAACATATCGACATTCAAAAATGACAAGTCGAAATTCATGATACACAACGATGTTACATTCATGAGTCACTCATAATGAAACTTTCACAAAGTTCACTGTTTACAGACATACAAAATCACATGCATGTGCATAGCTCTTCAACTCTCCTTCAAGTACAAACATAAGTACATAAACCCAAAAACATGTGGGTACATACGAGCTCAAATGAAAAATATTTATGGCTGCAATAAGTGAGTATCATACCCATCTTTTACACCCTCCTGGCGAAGTTGTGCAACAACAAGAATGCCTTCAATAGAATCACATTCACATGCAAAATTGCATTATACAAGTTATGATAAACTGCTGCAATTTGTCATACTTTCAACAGAAATGCATACATAAGGCTGAAATGTGCATCTACAAACAAAGAAATGCAAGCCTTACTTGTTCAAGAAATCTAACCATTTCTTACCAAGCCAATTCAATGGTGACTTTTTCTATTGAATATCGTCTTCTTGTGAATCATCTTGACTCACATCGATGATGGAATCTCCTCTTCCATTCTTTCCAGTCTCTTTATCCATTTGATTCTTGTGCTGTGAATGGGTGGTTGGATGCAATGTCCAACATTGGTCAATGAGATGACCTCTCTTCTGGCAGCCAGTGCAAATATTTTGCATTTTCTTTTCAAGTTGCCTTTGCTTTGAAAGTTTCCGAATAATGGTCAATCTTTTCCAACATCTTGAAACATGATGGTTATCTAAACCACAATATGTACATGGACTTTTACGCCATTTTTACATGCAAATTACCATGCTTAACATAATCAAAGCAACTGAATTATAGGTAGAAATATACCTTGAACATTCACCTTTATAACCTTCTTGAGGAATTGAATTTGAAGAGTTACTAACTCTCCTTTGAAGACCAACAACAATTTTTTTTTTTTTTTCTTGTCCTCATGGTTGTCACAAGTTTCTTGTTTCATACATTTGCATTCATCTTTAACTGTAAACTTTTTATTAGCTTGAGGAGTTGAACTTGCAACAAAAGTTCTAGAACATTCACCTTTATCGTCTTCTTGAGGAGGTGAATTTGAAGAGTTACTAGATCTCTTTTGAAGACCAACAACAAATTTCTTTTCATCATGACTGTTACAACTCTCTTGTTTCACATGTCCCTTCATATTGAACACACACTTTGCATGCAATACAGTTGAACTTGCAACAAATGTTGTTCTTGAGTTGTTTCCCTTGTCTCCTCAACTTTGGAATATGCTCCATATTTCTATTCATATACAAGACCCTTATACTTGGGCCTTTCCTCAACAACAATAGGCTCAATGCTGCCTTTTTTCATGCTTGCCTAAGCCTCTGCAACCTCATGGACATTTTAACAATAACTTGGACCTATTCCTCTATAGTGTGATTTTCAAAACACCAAACATTCATCTTGAGAGGAATTTGAAGAAAAAATAACATTACATACCTCATGTTCATGCATGTACTTGGCAAGGAGTTTGGTACACTCGTAAGGTTGAGTCTCTCCATCTCATGCAACTTACTGAAGATGGTGCTTCTCCTCCTTCATGGCTATCAACTTCTCTTGAAGGACAATGCTCTCCTTCATATATTCCAACATATCTTGTACCATATCTCTCATGGTTACAAATTCTTCAACATCTCTTTGTCAAGAACTTGGATAATGAAGATGAACGAGAACTATCAATGTTCGAAGCTTCCTCCATCCTTACAAGGTATCAAACTTCAACCTAGAAACGGACAATAATACCAATAGCTAAATATCTATCTATCAATGGAAATCACATGAGGAAAACTATGCTCGATACCACCTGATATGAAATAGGGGGGCTGACTTGTTTTCTATGCAAGCACACTCTACTCCATTAAAATAAACTTAGGACCTTGCTGAATGTCTTAGTTGTGCAAGAGGTTTTATATGTCAAGTTTATGCATCTTTTAGGTGTTTATGTGTAAGGTTTTTGAAAGGTTAAATATGTTGTTTAAAAAAAAAAAAAAAAGTCACCGACAAATAATAACTTGAGGAAAATCATAACAATAACAACATGATAAAGAGTTCACCCCAAGCGGGCTACATCTCCTTGAGCCTCCATGAATGAACTTGGCTCTGGATTAGTTTGTAAAAGATTATTTTACAATATTTTTTCTCAACTCCAATGGTTGGTACACCATTGGGTTGAGTCTATAAAAACCCAAAAGCCAACTATTAGAACTACAGAATAGACCATGTGGCTCATCCAGGGCATGACCTCTTCCTCTTTGGTGGCCTTGAGGCTTCCTTGTGGAAAAAACACACTTGTAAAAATCCTCAAATGGATCTAAAACATATCCCATGAGTTCGCATATAAATTAGTCAAAGAAAGACTGTCCGGTGACTGAAAATGGACTTTGGCTCATCTGGGCATGGTCTCCTTCAATGGTGGCCCTAAACTTCCTGGAGAGCTCTATGAAACTTCAATGTAGCAAAACCTATAATAGAATTCTCCAAATGCCTTTGAAAATGGTACAATGGATTACAGGAACATCCAAGACCCCTGCTCTGGGCTTTCCAGCACCTTATTTGGCCAAAACAGAGAAGATAGGCCTCCTGCCATTTTCATCCTTCAAAGCTTGTTGTCTTTGGTTCACCAATTCACACCTCCCGTGTGAATAACACAGCTCACGGGCATTTCCCATGCCTAAACCTAGCATGCATACCGTTCCCATGATTGTTTCTAAACTGTCACACCATTAACGGACTTAGGGCCTCAAAGGAGGCGGTGTTGGGCGCATGGGGACCATATGGCCACGTCCCAGCACGATTTTAGGCCCTTGTTTCAAGTTTGAATGTGGTCTTTACAAATGGCAGGCACTGAAGTAACCAATTGAATGGTTTAAACCCACACAAAACTATGTGGCAAAGGGTCATATGGATAAGGCAGAAATTTTGGGGCTAAGCCCAGGCCTGGGACATATAATGCAACATAATCAAACTTAAATAAATATTTGCACATATGGTTGTTAAGTACTGAAACATGGGCTAGCGTTAGCCTACCATTTTCCAAGCCTCTACGTGTATGGATGTCTGGGGTTCGCTCCCTATGGACTCCATAAAAGTTTACACACCATAACCAAGGTGCCACATTAGTACGCTGAACCCGCGTGGCACCATATTATTTGACAACAATATGCCACATGTCCTAAACTCATTCATCCATGTGTCTTCTCATCTGAGCATGGTCTCCTTCAATGGTGGCCCTAAGCTTCCTAGAGCTCTATGAAACTTCAATGTAGCAAAACCTATAATAGAATTCTCCAAATGCCTTTGAAAATGGTACCAATGGATTCAGAACATCCAAAGACCCCTATCTGGGCTTTTTCAACACCTTATTTGGCCAAAACATGAAGAAGATAGGCCTCCTGCCATTTTCATCCTTCAAGCTTGTTGTCTTTGGTTCACCAATTCACACCTCCTGTGTGAGTAACCTGGCTTCTGGGCATTTCCCATGCCTAAACCTAGCATGCATACCGTTCCCATGATTGTTTCTAAACTGTCACACCATTAACGGACTTAGGGCCTCAAAGGGCGGAGGTGTTGGGCGCATGGGGGACCATATGACCACGTCCCAACGCTAAAAAAGGGCATTGTTTCTATATTGCTTGTGGATGCACCGTGTTTCGGGTGCATGCTAACCGTTTTCTTGGTTTAAACCCCACACAAAACTATGTGGAAAAGGGTCATATGGATAAGGCGCACATAACCGAGGGCTGGGGCTAAGCCCCAGCTCGGACCCGCACCCATAATGCAACATAATCAAACTTAAATAAATATTTGCACATATGGTTGTTAAGTACTGAAACATGGGCTAGCGTTAGCCTACCATTTTCCAAGCCTCTACGTGTATGGATGTCTGGGGTTCGCTCCCTATGGACTCCATAAAAGTTTACACACCATAACCAAGGTGCCACGTGGCAGCCCACGCCTGGGCCACGTGGCACCATACCATTTGACAACAATATGCCACATGTCCTAAACTCATTCATCCATGTGTCTTCCACTCGAATACCAACTCAGCATATGCCACAGCAGCATCATGCCATGTCAGACTGTACGACCCTACCACGTCAGACCGTACGGTCAAGAATTTTTTTGCCTATCTGGCAAATTGAACAGAACACGATATCGCACTCATCCAATGTCTGTTTGAACCCATTCAAAGTGCGTTGGGTTCGTGAGGATGAGACCTATGCACTTGTTTGTTTTGAAGCGATTCCAATTTTTTTTATTTTTGGGCTAAATTTTAACCCCTGGTCCAGATTCTGATCACTCGAAGCCCCAAAATGTGAAATCCCAATTTTGTGAATTAGAGGTTTCCCAGGAGTAGCATCTCTTTCTCCCAAAACACAAAATTGTGAAAGCTCCCAGAAATTGGGCCCACGGTCCTAGCGCCTGGTCACAAAGGAAGCAGGTACGAGAAAAGGGGCTAGCGCTTGTCACATAATCAACATTTTGTATTATCAAGGGAACGATCGTGGAAATCCATTTTGAAGCGAGTCTGATTGCCGATCTTAGCGACCATTTCATGATTTCGGGCATCGTGATATTGAAGCCAATATGGGGTGAAAACTCCTGAAATGAGAAACCTTGAAATATCATGCGAGACAAGCATGAGGTCACGGTCCGCAGGCACATGGGGCGGTTGAAAAGAGCCACGCCAAAGGGGTCGAGAACGCTTGTATTAATAGTAGAGGAAGGAAACATGGTTTTAAGGTGTCAAGTTTAACTCAACAAGTCAGGAGCGCCACCTAAGAGCATTCATGGATGTCTAGGCTCATTCCGATCCCAATAAGGGAAGTTAATGAAGCCGAAGAAGGTGGTTGAACCCTCATTTCAACCATAAATAGGAAGCATGGAAGCACTGGTTGTGGAGGCGAGCTGTCAGCCCAAGGTCACCCTGTCATGAAATTTTCCTGCAAAACTCATATTGTCATAGATTTGCGTCTGACAAAGGAAAGCCTGTGCAGTCTGACAGAAGGAGAAGAGACGCAAATCTTTGAATGCAGGGGTCCAACTGCGTCCTTGGGGGACGTTAGCAGTTCTGAGTATATATACTCATGTTTTATATTTTGTAAGTGTTGATGGTTGAGTGGAGCTCCCAATTTTAAAGTTTTAGTGAAGGCCTCTGGTTTTGTGTTTATGTTATGTATTTGAGACTTCTTGTCTAATGAAAGTCAATTTCCTTTTCATCTCTTTGTAATGACTGTTTTAGAAAACTCGGGCATGGAAGATCCAGTCGAGGATAGTTGTGTTTGTGTGATGAATGTTTGATCACAGTGACATCGCTGTCAGTTTTAATCAATTCCCTGTGTTTCTTTCCTTCCAACACTGAATGACCCGGGCATGGACGATCCAGTCGGGTGATTACCATTGAATTGTGATGTATGATTGATTTCAGTTCATGATAATTTCATTTAGTTCCCTGTAGCTCTAAGCCAAGAAGATCTTGTCTTTCAAGTTATCTTCGCCTTTTGCTGCCGAAAGACCAGACATCCACAACAGAGCACTTCATCTTCTTTAGGTTCTCTCCCTTACTCACCACTATGGAGCAAATCACTGACTGAAGTTAGACTAAGACCTCACTTGTCTATGTATGACAACATAGTTTTCTGAGTTAAAGAAATATAATCTTGAGACTGTGTCCATTAGACCACCCTTAAATTTATTCATTGTGACATACAAACTGATGGGTACTGGGATTACCTCTGCTGCAATCCAGAGGTGACTTTTGGTGCTAACACCAGGTTTGTGACACAACTGATGGAAATCGACTCTCCCGCAACGAGACACTTAGGGCTCGTGGGAAGATTTGAAAATAGTGCATAGACTTGGCTGGTGATTATAATACATACAGAGAAAATGGGATTTATAACTGGTCGAGTGAGAGATAGAGGTTTCGAAGCAGGACAAAGATTTGTGCAGCACATCCGTGCAATGGGTAGACTTTGGAGTGTGTAAAGTATAGATTATAAGAGCTGCTGAGTATGCATGATATGAGCACCATGATTTCTCATCCTTTATGACTTCATAATGAGATGATGATGGTCATTGCATCTACCAACATGACTCCTATTTTAACAAATATCCTTGACCTTTGGCATGTAAAACCCCCTCTTTTGACAGGACCCGACTCTTTGGGAAAATGTCTTTACCACTTACACATGTTTGATTCTGTCATCCCTTCCCGACTCCAAGGGACAAACGACCCCTTGCTGACTTTGACCCATTCGTTGTTCAGTACTTGACCTCACACTCTTTGACACATAGACCATGACTTGAATAAGACTGACTCTAACTGAAAAAATGATGGTGCTAACAAATGGCTCCAACGAGGATGCTATCCTCTCAGTGAGGTGGAAAAGAATAACAGACCAGGTGCCTAACCATTGTGACTTATTTGACTTCTAGACTCCGAAACAACAAAAAAGAAAACACGTCCTAGACCTTCTTGACATAGTTACCACCAGACTCAGCATAAACTTAGGGCCTTCACTCCAGGCTTCAATTTTATACTAACATACTGACTCGAAATGCCTTCTTTGAAAAAAAAAAATGAAACGCCTATTTACAATGACATGAAAAACTAAATAGAACTTACTGAACCAGATAGTGTTCGAGGAACCTGCCATTTACAACCCCCCTACCAGTGGATTCTCTGTTAAGATATTCTAGTAGATTTTCATTGTTCCTATGGTATTCTCTGATTCTAAAAGGTCCCATCTAAATATGATCGAATTTTCCATGCTTCCCCTTGTCTTCGTTCCTCACGTCCCACTTTAGCACCAGATCATCCACCAGGAAATTCTCCTTATTAGAGTGCTTGCTGAAAATTTTCTTCATCCTGCCTTGGTGAAGTTGTGATTGGTTGTAAACATGCTCCCTCATATTTTGTGTGTGAATCAATTGATTTATCCTTCTTTGAGCGTCATCTGGCTCGACCTCTTTCTCTTGTAGCAACTTTCAGACGAGAAATCTCAGTGAGGTAGGGAAAACTGCATCCGCGCCATATACGATTTCGAATGGCGACGTGGAGATGGAATTTTTGGTAGTGACTTTGTCATCCCATAGTGATCTAGGTGGATATCAGTGGCCATCCACCTATTCCACTGGCTCGAAAAATATTTTTCCACCTTGGCAGTTTTTCGGGTTCCAAATTTCCTGGGCCATTTTGAGGCCCTAAATGATGTTTTTTGGGATTTGGGGCCCAGGTGACTATTAAAGGCACAAAGTTGGACCATTTGTAAATTTTTATTCTCATTTATACCTTTCCAACGGGCTATTGTGCGCCTAAAACGAAGATTGTATGAAAAAGTTACGACCTTGGGAAGTTGATGTACTAACTTACCAAAACGAGGCTCACCTAACTTTTGGCACTTCATCTCCTAGGGTTAGGTTTTTGGATGTCTAGGGTTTTTGAAATTCCTTTTTATTGTAAAATTCCTTCAAAGCCTCATTGTAACCATCTTCTTGCGAATGAGCGCAACCGTCAAATCTCTTCTCAGAGATAAGACGCCACCATTCTAGCAAGCTTGCTTATTTCCTTATTGAATAGAAAACTAGTTTTACTGTTTCTCT
>SNQJ01S0105457.1:0-15757 GCA_010110895.2 Picea sitchensis
CGAGGGTATGAGAACCCTAGCTTGGATATTATTGTAACAGAGCACTGCTTGATTGGAGGTTTCCCCCTCGAAGAGGCCTGTGAACATTGCTATCTGATTCAAAGTGATATTTCTGTTGCTATTTCGTATATCATTTCTGTGTATTGTGAAGATTATGCTGGATATTTTATTGTTATTCTGTCATTTCTAGCATTTCGTTTCTGTTCTTCATATTTTATATATCTGGTATCTTGCATATTGAAACCCACCATGTGCAAATCAAGCACCAAGCGCGAGCTTCACCTCCATGTGATCACTGACTGTGACCACAGGCCTTACCCAAAAGGCGCTCATCGCATTTCGCATATCGACGATGTGAAGGAGTCGAGTCCTTGCTCTTCAAACTCCCGATTCCCGACTTGCGACGCGGCTTAACTAGTTTAGCTCCTCCCTTTAGTTCCACCACATGGCCTCTGGTTATGACCTGGGGATAATCCTCAAAGTTGAAAGACTCCTTGCCTCAGATCTTCTGATCCCCGAAACTCCAACAGGGGTCTAGCTCTTGCTAGCTCCTACCTCCATATGACCACCGGTTACAAACCATGGCCCAACTCCAATCACATATCGGGACTTTACGGTTTGCGAAGTGGGAGGATCATTCAACACTTTCCCCCAATGTCTGAATCACCGAAAAATTTGTTGGGAAATCAACGGTCCACACGCGCTCCCAATCTACGGTCGAAATTCCTTCAGGAGTTCATGGTTCGCGAGCTCCTACCCTCTCATGCTTTGACTTCTCTACACAGTAAGTCAGCGAAATGCTAGTGCGCTACCATGTGTCCTTTGGTGATGGATGGTCCTGAAAGTTTTGGGACTTCTCTCGTGCACTTCCCTGGAGATCCAACGGTTTTTGGTTCAACCTCCTAGATCCGACGGCTGAGACTTGATCTTCTCCCACACTCGTTCTTTTCGCCTATCCTTTGATCTGACGACTCAGATAAGTTCTCCCTTTCCGAAGGTTCACATTTCACAACTGTGGGGAAGTCTCCACCTCTGTTTTCCCGATGACCAAACCCACGAAACTATGGCCACACTAGATCGACGGTTGCAGGTCGCCCTGTCCAATGATCTGGATTCAATTGTGATTTCGCGTATTTGGGGGTCGAAAGACTCTCTCCTTCGTTCTCTTGATCCACGAAATGCCGAAGTTCCTCCTGGACAATCAACGGTCCATGATCCCTCTTGAATCAACGACTAGGATCAACTCTTGCTATTCCTTCCCATGCTTCCATCTTCTGCTAGACTTAGAAGATTTCTCAGAGTTCGAAGATCTCAATTCTTCGCTCCTTCTGCGAGTCTGATCTCTGGATCTCATCAACACTTGCGACAAAGTGTTATGCCTTCTGAGATTTTACCCTTAGTAAGGATTTGATCTCCTACGCACACCTTGCATTTCAGGATTTCGAATAACTCAATTCAAAGGATTTTCTTGAAAAATAAAATGTTTTTTGCCCACCTGGCATTCCTCTATGCTGGTTATTCGAAGCTTGTTGGCTTCTTGACACTATGCACACCTTGCACTTGGTCTGAGTTTCTCTAATTCTCTCTGATCTTCTCTCTGAGTCAATCATAAACTCAGTCAATGCACACCTTGTGTTCGAGATGCACACCTTGCATACAAGTATCAGAAGAGAAACGATTGAAACTCAACCAACTTCGCCATGAATTCATATAGTTAATCTCTCAAACAGTCATACGTGAGAATGAACTATAACAAATCATACAAACATAATAACATTTATTCAATCACACATGAAATGAACATAGTCCAAAGGTTTGGGACAATCTATGTTTGTTCTATTCATTCATGAAAACAAAATACATAGTATTTCTTCTATTCTACTCTGCTCTACTGATCTCTCTTACAATACTCCTCCATACTGCTTTATTACAATGTAAAAATAAACTATCTAAGGACTGACTCCATGAGCTCTCTTGTCCTGTTCTGAAATCTATCATTTCAAACTTCAAAACTAACACCTACTCCATCCTATTACAATAACTGCTAAGTACTACCAGATAGAGTCGACACTTCATATCTGCAATTTCTTACAGTCCTTCAAGACTTTACAAACAAGTTACATTTAAAAAAATGTTGTTACAAAAATATCTCAACAACCCATTAAATTCTGAGTTAAATGCTCGATTTGAAACTCTGACATTATTGAGATGTCCTCTGTTTGCATCCACGTGTGTGTTGTTGACCTTGAAAGCGATGCTCTTGCATCATACTCCTCTGGTTAAAAAATTTCATGGACTCCTGTCCATGATTTCCTGTATTGTATTTCCATGCTTCAAAATATTAGGTTCTGTAACCCAACTTGCATCTTCCATTGGATGATCTTTCCACTTCACTAAGTTTTCAGGATATGTCTTTTTTCTATTTTTCTTTCCATCTCGTTGTTCGATGATTTTCTGCATCTAAGGTTTTTTTGTTGTGCGCAATTGCTTTTCCCACTGAATTTCTTTCTGATCATCTGATTCTCCTGCTTCATCTCTCCTATAAGGATACAGGTCTACAACATTGAATATCGGCGATATCCCAACATTGTCTGGCAACTCAATCTCGTAAGCATTGGCTGCGAATTTCTTGAGAATCCTGCATGGTCCTATCTTTTTCATCTTTAGTTTGTTGTATGTTCCCCTTGGAAACCTCTCCTTTCTCAAATGAGCTAAAACTTCATCTCCAACATCGAATTGAACTTCTCTTCTCTTTTGATCAACTCTGCTCTTGTATTTCTGACTGTTTTCCTGTAACTGCTCTCTAACTCTGTCATGGAGTTCCTACATTTTTGTTGCAAAATCCTCTGCTCCAGCACTTCTGAACTCATCTTGACTCGAATCTCTCAACTCTGTAATCCCTCTTGGTTGTATACCATACACAATTTCAAATGGACTTTTCCCTATGCTCCTGTTCATCGAATTGTTGAATGCAAATTCTGCCTGTGCCATAATCTGATCCCATTGTAGACCTTGCTCAGTGAATAAACTTCTCAATAAGTTTCCAAAACTTTTGTTTACTAATTCAGTCTATCCATCTATCTGAGGGTGATATGATGAACTAAAGGATAAGTTCATCCCTAGCCTCTTCCATAGGGTCCTCCAAAAGTGTCCTACAAATTTGGTGTCCCTGTCTGAAACTATGCTCCTCGACAATCCATGTAGTCTTACTACTTCTCTGAAAAACAAATTGGTGATATGTGTGGCATCGCTTGTCTTTTGGCATGGTATGAAATGTACCATTTTTTAGAATCTGTCCACCACAACAAATATGGAATCTCTCCCCTTTTGAGTTCTAGGCAATCCCAAAACAAAATCCATATTGATTGCATCCCACGACCTCTCTGGAATTGGTAATGGTTGATACAAACCAGTGTTTTGTTGTCTTCCTTTTGCATATTGACAAATTTTGCATCTGTTCACAAACTTTTTCACTTATGCTCTCATGCTCAACCAATAATACAAATTACTGAGCTATGAAAATGTCTTATCGTGACCAAAGTGTCCAGCTAAATCTCCACTATGTTTATCTTTCAGTAGGTTGTCTCTCATTGAGAATTTTGGAATGCATAATTGGCCCCCCTTGAAAAATAATCCATCTTGAATCAAATATTTAGTCCATGGGCTTTTGTCTCCCAATAAAGGATTCTTGCATGCATCATAAGCTTCTTTGAAATCTGCATCTTGTTTATACATCTCCTTGAGGTGTTCGAACCCCAAGTTCTCTACCTGGAATTCCTGTACAATCAAACTCCTCCTGCTCAAAGCATCTGCGACTTTGTTGGCAGTTCCTGCAATGTGTTTAATAACAAAAGTAAAATTATGCATGAATTCTACCCATTTTGCATGTTTCTGATTCAACTTTTCTTGCCTAGTAATAAATTACAAATAATGATTATCACTATACAAGACAAATTCCTTAGGAATTAGATAATGCATCTATTTTTTCAATGCTTGAATCACCGCATAAAATTCCTTGTCATACGTGGAATAATTTTTCTTGGCATCATTCAGTTTCTCACTGAAATAAGAAACTGACCTATTATCTTGACTCAAGAGTGCTCCAATAGCGAATCCACTTGCGTCACATCTCACCTGAAATGTTTTTCCAAAATCTGGTAAGACTAGAATTGGTTGCTCTGTGATTTTCTCCTTCAACACTTTGAAACTTTTTTCAGCTTCCTCTGTCCAATTGAAGGACTTGTGCTTCTTCTTCACAGTGTCCAACATGGGTGCACATATGCCACTGAAATTTCTAATGAATTTCCTATAAAAACTCGCTAACCCATGAAAAATTCTTACCTCAAATATGTTGCTCGACGACGACCATTCTCTGATCGCTCTCACTTTTTCTGGGTCCATCTTCAATTCATTTGAAGAGATTATGAAACCCAAATATACGAGCTTGTTCATCATAAAATAAATTTTCTTCAAATTTATCAACAATTTTTCTTGCTACAACCTTTCCATGACTGATGTCAGATGTCTTAAGTGTTCTTCCTTTGTCTTACTGAAGACGAGTATGTCATCCAGATATACTATGAAAATTTTTCCTATGAAGTCTTTCAACACTTCATTCATCAACCTCATAAATGTTCTTGGTGCATTTGTTAATCCAAACGGTATGACCAACCATTCAAACAATCCTTCATTTGTCTTGAATGTTGTTTTCCATTCATCTCCCTCTCTCATTCTTATTTGATGATATCCTCTCTTCAATTCTATCTTGGGAAAATAGTTTGCTTCACTCAGACAATCCATCAAATCATCCATCCTCGGTAAAGGGAATATATATCTAATGGTTATCTTGTTGATGGCTCGAGAATCTGTACACATCCTCCATCCTCCATCCTTCTTTGGACTTAATACAGTCGATACTACACATGGGCCTAGGCTTTCTCTGAATAAACCTTTATCCAACAACTCTTGGACTTGATTTTTTACTTCCTCATTCTCTCTAGGTGTTAACCTATAAGATGTTTTGTTTGGTGAACTAGCTCTTGGAATAAGGTCAATATGATGGATTATACTCCTAATGGGTGGCAATGAGTGTGGTAACTCATCCACAACTATATCAACAAATTTCTCTAACAGTTCTTGTATTTCTATAGGAAAATATTCTACAGAAGTATTTGTAAGGATAACTCTAGGCTTCTTCACTACAACAAACTACATTTCTTTCTCCTTATTGACTTCATTCAAGAGTTCCTTCCCACTTATGAGAAGTATGCTTGAACTAGCTTCTCTCTTTTGCTCTTTGTCTTCTATGGGTAACAACATATGTGTTCTTCCATTTTTCTATAGGGTATAGGTATTCTTCCTTCCATCATGGACAACCTTTCGGTCATACTGCCACGGTCTCCCCAATAAAATATGACAGACATTCATAGGAATTACATCACATAATATGTCATCTTTGTAACCTCCTATTTTAAATTCAACTTGGCATTGTTGACTTACCATGACTTGATGTCCTTTCTGCAACCATGATACCTTGTATGGATTTGGATGTGCAGTTGTCTTCAATTCCATCTTCTCCACCATCTCTATGGATACTAGATTTTCAATGCCCCCACTGTCTATGATCACCTTGCAAACTCTGTCTTTCGACTTGCAAGCAGTTCTAAACAGGCTTGTTCGCTGAACTAGTTCCTCTGGTTCCTTTTCTAGTTTAAGAAGAACCTTCCTCATCATAAGGTTTTTTCCTCCTTCTACAACTTCTGCTTCCACATGCTTTTGTGCTTCAGCAATGTGTTCTTCTCCGCCTTCTTCTCTCTTTCTGTCAGGACATTCCCAAGATTTGTGTCCTTCCTTTCCACATGTATAACATTTAACTATGCCTCCTTTGTCTCTTCCTCTTCCTCTACCTCTAGAAAACTAACTTCTTCCTCCATATTGTCCTTCTTTAGGACTTCCACCCTTCTCATGGTGACTATGCTGTTTGTTAGCTTCATGTTTCAACTTCTAGGACTTTTCTCTGCTGGTTCCCTCGCCTCTGCTTGAATTTCCTCCTCTGCTTCATTGGCTTTGCCTCCTGGCCAATTTTTCTTCATCTTTCAAGGCTGATTGATATGCATTCTCGACTATACTAACCGACATCACGCCAATCTCTTCTTTGATTTCATATCTCATCCCATTGATATATCTAGACGTCTTCTCATCTTCAATCTCTTTCTGTCCATCCCTGATGTTCAGTTGGTAAAATTCTTCAGTATATTCCTTCATTGATAAACCCCTCTGTTTCAGGTTCTGCAATTTTCTGTAAATATTTATTTGGTAATCCTTCGAGATAAATTTGGCCTTCAATTTGGCTACCATCCTATCCCAATTTTAATTTTCTACTTACCATTTCTCCTACATTCGGCTTGCAGTTCATCCCACCATAATGCTGCATGACCTTTCAGTCTTGTCACTGCATGCTTCACCATCTTATCTTCTTTGATATCTTCATAATCGAAGTATTTTTCCATAGCACGTACCCAATCTAACAATTCTTCAACTTCTAAATTTCTCTCATACATAGGTACCTCTATCCTTGCTCTGGCTCCTATATTTGAAACAACTTTTATCAAGCGATCTTGTGCAGCATCCTCTGCTACATTTTCTTCTCCCTCTGCTTCTTCTTCACTCTTAGCTTCACTGATATCACTAGTGTCTGGTGCTCTTCTCTGTGTTGTCTCCATGTCATCCAATCTCATTTAGAGTCGCCTCATTTCTTCTTCCATTTTTACATTTGCTTTGCGCCTCCTTGGTGGCATGATTTCACTCTGTCACCTACAAACATAAATCAAATTCTCGATACCACGAATGATACCAACTTTCCTCCTTTTTTCGAATGTCTGCAAACAAAATCAAAATATGAGCTCTGATACCACTTGATGCAACCCCCCTCCCCTTCGGGGTTCTGTGACCTCCCGGTCACTGGATCATTCTTCTCCTCGAGCTGGAAGAGATATTTGGTTCCTGCCAGAACCTTCACTAAACAAATCCATAGGTCCTTTTATTGAAACCCACCGTGTGAAAATCAAGCACCAAGCACAAGCTTCAGCTCCATGTGATCACCGACTATGACCAAAGTCTATTCCTTCCCCTGCTTCTGTCTTCTGCTAGACTTAGAAGATTTCTCAAAGTTTGAAGATCTCAATTCTTTGATCCTTCTGTGAGTGCGATCTTTGGATCTCGTCAACACTTGCGACAAAGTGTTATCCCTTCTGATATTTTACCCTTAGGAAGGATTTTATCTCCTATGCACACCTTGCATCTTAGGATTTCGAATAACTCAATTTGAAGGATTTTCTTGAAAAAGAAAATGTTTTTCGCCCACCTGGCATTTCTCTACATTAGTTCTTCGAAGCTTGTTAGCTTCTTGACGCTATGCACACCTTGCACCTGGTCTGAGTTTCTCTGATTCTCTTTGATCTTCTCTTCGAGTCAATCCTAAACTTAGTCGACACACACCTTGCGTTTGAGATGCACACCTTGCATAAAAGTATCTGAAGAGAAACGATTGAAACTCAACTAGCTTAGTCACAAATTCATACAGTTAATCTCTCAAACACTCATACATGAGAATGAACTGTAACAAATCCTACAAACAGAATAACATTCATTCAATCACACATGAAATGAACACAGTGCAAACGTTTGGGACAATTTCTGTTCGTTCTATTCATTCATGAAAACAAAATACATAGTATTTCTGCTATTCTACTTCTCTCTACTGATCTCTCTTACAATACTCCTCCATACTGCTCTATTACAATGTAAAAATCAACTATCTAAGGACCGACTCCACGAGCTGTCTCATCCCATTCTGAAATCTATCATTTCAAACTTCAAAACTAACACCTACTCTGTCCTATTACAATAACTACTAATTACTACCAGATAGAGTCAACACTCCATATCTGCAGTTTCTTATAGTCCTTCAAGACTTTACAAACAAGTTACATTTTAAAAAATGTTGTTACAAAAATATCTCAACAACCCATTAAATTCTGAGTTAAATGCTCGATTTGAAATTCTGACATTCCTTAGATGTCCTCTGTTTGCCTCCACATGTGCGCTGTTGACATTGAAGGCGATTCTCCTACATCACAAACCCCTGCGAGGGTAGGGACCAAAGTCAAATTTAGAAACCTTTGATGGGAACCATACAAAAAAACCTTGACAACAAGAAGAAAACTGAAGCTGGAGATCTGGATTAGCTTGCCACAAAATGTTGTCACTTGGCTCTGCAAGATATTATTTATTGGTCATGAAATTTAATTCATGCACAAACAAAAATAAACAGACTGCCAAAGATAAATTATACACCTTTAAAACAAGTTGTTGAAATATGTGATTCATTTTTTTGAATCCTATTGCCTTCACTAAGAACCCGTTGTCATCAAGAGGGTTAAGCCTTCTAGTAAACTCAAAATGAATGAAAGTTGAAAATATCTCACTAGCATAGAGAAAACCTTATAGTTGTAGTTCTCCTTCTATTCTCTCCCCCGCTTTGTCTCTTCATCTCATTGAGCTTTTATTCCTTCTCAATAATTTAGGGTAGTTCAACTGCCTTTCTTTAGTTAAGTGAAATTAGCTTAAATAATTGGTTGAGACAAGTAATAATAGTATATATAAATAAAGGTATGAATTAATAATAAATAAATAGGTGGGACCCCTTGTGACTCCCAATTATTACTTTTAATAATCATCAAACATGAAAAATAAAACTCAATCATTTGATTTCAAATATATCCTCCTTGTAACTCTCGTTCTCATAATTATGATCAAATCTTTTAAATATCAACAAACTATAATATGGCCATATCCAAAAGTATCATAACCATACTGTCCCAAAAAAAACTTCCTAGTTATTTGTTGTAACACACCCGACCCCAGAGTATCTTTCCTAGGTATGGGGCATCAAAATTTTGCTCTCCTTAACATCTCAAATTCTCTGTCTGAGGTCTTTATCCTCTTCTACTTACCGGTAGTGTTCTAATGACTATTACCAGGCTCAAACTTGAGCTTTAGGTTGCAAGTTATGGCTTCCTAGAGTTCTTCAGGCATTCATTGGTTGAGGGCCACATGGCATCCACGTGAATCCACCTCACACATATTGTCTTCAAGTTCCTTCATCCATGGTGGTATTCCATCCACCGTCTGATCCCACGACTAGACTCAATCTTTGTCTAACACGTAGGCCAATAGGAAATTTGACACTTTGGCACACACGAGACCTTCCAGAGTCCCGAACTTCTGAAATATCTTAAGATTTCCACGTGGTTTCGACCTTCGACCTTTTGGGTCTCTCTATAATGCTACACCCCATATCCTCCAGAGTCCTGAAGTCCTGAACTCCCAGAGTTTCGGTTACTTCACCAACCACTTTGGCTAGGCGGGAACGTACCAGGGAATGACACGTAGAAGGGTCGAGGGTGACATGTGTCACATTCCAATATGCATATAGGGTCTAGGAGAAGCATAAATCAGGCTGACACATGGCACATCGATCATGGATCCACGTCACCCTGGTGACATTGACTTGCCATGTCACGCCAGACTGACAACCTTCCTACGCCTCTCATATCTCATGGTCGAGATCTGGCCACACAGATCCATATATCTACGACTCTTGTTACTTTAGGGATTTAGCGTTTGGGAGTTTTATGATGCAAACTCCTCTTTTCTCCTGGAGTGCCCAGTCTTCAGACTAAAGGATCTAGTGCCATGTGACCCTGTATATCGATGGCTGAGGGGGATCCCAAAGGATCCTTAGATCCATGGTCCACATTACTTCATGGCTACAGCCTTTGGGGTTTTTGTCTTTACGAACGTTACATTCTCCCGAAGCATAACTTCGCCGAAGTCATCTCGATGTAGATCCAACGGCTGAGGGGAACCCTAAGCATTCTCGATTGGTGGGTCATGCTACTTCACGATGGAGATTTGGATCCTGGTTTAGTCTATAAGACAGGTTCATCTGACCACTAATTTAACCGCCCAACATCGGTCGACCTTACAGGTAATCATGAATCTTGGTCACCTTCAAGCGGTATGCAACTATTAGGGCCAACAATACTCCGAAGTCCCGGACTTCCGGAGCTCCGAAGACAGAAGGACTTAGCTTCCTTACGCTTAGCATAGGGTTCTTAGATCTTGGTCACATATGTCCTTCTAACTCTCATGAGTTAAGCACAACTTCTTCATTGTGAACTTGCTAAGGGCTTGAGCATGATATCCCAATCGCACAACAAGGAGTCTGAAGAAGATATCCTCTTCAGACGTATAGGGCTAGAAGGACGCGATACTTTCTATCTCGACTGTCCTACATGTTTACATCTCACAACACCTCAAATGCTAAGTTGGGGCATGTAGATGCTCAATCAGAAGCATAGGTTCACAAGAAAATAAATGCATACACATAGCTTGATCATTCAATACAAAAACCATTCTTAGATGTATAAATACATTCATTATCCATTATTCCAATTCAATGCATAAGGTATGAAAATAATTATCTGAATCAGATAATGTGATGCGATTTCTGAAAGAGGTGTCTGCTTCCACCCAACCATAGGCTCATCCACTCCTAAGGGATTTACCACTGGCCACCCCCGAGATAGACCATGATTCTCTAAGAGAGAGTTCTTTCTTTTGACTCAGAAATAGTTAGGGACAGAGGTTACTCTCCTCCTCACATAGGATCTTGGCAATGGTTTCTCTCTATACCAATCAAGGAGGTCTGCTTGAGTACTTCCTCAGTCACTCAGCACCCTCATTTATCAACTTGCTTCATAACCATGTATAGCATACCCCTGACCACCAACAGGTCGGGGAATGTCACTACTCAGACACTTAACTTAGTTCTGACATTATATTGTAACACACCCAGTATTCAACTGAGCTATGTCACATAACGTTTTCTCTTTTATATACGTATATACACACACTGACATACATACATATTGACTATATGCAATTAAACATATACATACAATTCTCTAGCGGAAGCTTCTCATATAAAGCATAAACAAACAGTTGCATTCTATAAATATATGATTTCAGACTGAATTAATAGTAAACATAGACATGCAGTGTATACAGGGGTATATCCTTAAACATACAGACAGTTATGCTCAAACAAGCAATAAAACCCATAAAATAACACATAAATGACAATGCAACATATTAATTCATCACATAACCGGTACTTATTTTAGTGAGAATGTCACCAATTGCATGCAGACCATCCACGAACCTCCCAGCCTTAGACTACATTGTTCATCACTCTCAACAGTGAGTCACCCCAGAGCTGGGACTAGACTCCACCTGGGAAAGGGATTCCTAACCAGACTATAGGTTCACGGTCAACCGAAAAGACTCCCTCTCAGGTGTTCACTCAACCAAAGCCTACAACCTCTCCTTCCCCACATGCATGTCCCACCCAAGGAAGTGTGCCCCTTCCCTTCTCAATAGTCCTTCGGCTGCCCCACTTCCCTTCTAGCGCTTCAGCAACAGGCTGGACCGGAAGTCTCAAAGTGTTGTAGCCGTAGTTTAGCACCTTCAGGAAATTGATCCTTAGCAATTCTCTCACTCATAGAATTGCTCACGGGCCTGACAACTCGCCTCTTCAATCCCGCTCCCAAGATGACAGGGACACCAACAGGAATGGTTATCAATATGGTCTGGGTACAGTGGTAGGAAAATACAAGGTAGATCAAGAACTGACGAAATGTATCACGGATATTGGTTCTCTGGTCGCAGGAAAAATGGTAAGCTTCTTTGCAATTCTCCCTCCCACAATGGCCCATCCTCCCAAAGGAACTAAGTCTTGGCAATAAGTATGCATGTTTCCAACTTGACACTTTTCATGTTGGAAACTGCTCTGATACACTTGTCCCCTACTTTAGGACTTAGGATAAATTAATTATTCATACTTTGTTTTTAAGAAATATTAATATAATGTTACTTTTCGGCTTTAAGCTCTCTAGGTTAGACCTGTTCTTAACTTTAGACCCTCCCTTTCCCTATTTGGTTGGAATCTAGTCCCCCTTCTCTTTTATCATGGTCAGTTTGCTGCATCGATGTATTTTATATTAATCATGAAACATATACAAAATAGGTGCACTGGCCTTTAACATATAGGCGCTCTGGCCTAATTCCAAAACATAAGCATTCTGGTTTATAATATTGGCTCACCAGCCTATAACGCATATCATATACATAAAGGTTCGCTGACCTTAATATTGCGCGCACTTTAGTTACTGTGCACAGTATCTGCTGACCTCAAGGTTGCGTGCTCTTTAGTTACTGTGCACTATATCCT
Source organism: Picea sitchensis (assembly GCA_010110895.2). Lineage (NCBI taxonomy): Eukaryota > Viridiplantae > Streptophyta > Pinopsida > Pinales > Pinaceae > Picea > Picea sitchensis. Next base: position 12,356 of record SNQJ01S0105457.1, read on the forward strand.
CTATCTTTAAGGTTGTGCACACTTTAGTTACTGTGCACGATATCCAGAAATGTGCACATTACATCACTTTATTGCGCAGTATATGCGTGCACCATGCCATGAAAGGTGTATTACAAAAATGATGTCTAAACAACTCACTAGCTTAATATACTTGGATTATATTTACATTTGGGTTCAGCCGAGGGACATTACAATCCCCTCCCCTTGTTTATGCACTGTCCTCAGTGCATCATGTACCAGTATACAACAAAATTTTCAAAAATTTTCAAAAAGATGTGGGTATTCTTCCCGCATTGCATCCTCATGCTCCCAAGTAGCGTCTTCAGGTCTGTACCAGGTCCATTGGACCTTTACAAGCCCTATGGCTCGATTCCGGAGTTGTTTGATTTTCTGATCCAAAATGCACACCGGATGCACTTAGAAAGCACCTTCGTGCTCCACCTGAATGACATTTCAATCAATAACATGATTAGCATCAGGTATGTATTTTTTTAGCAATGATACATGGAATACATTATGAACAGACATAGATGTAGGCAATGCAATCATATAAGCAACTGGACCAATCCTCTCTAGGATTTCAAATGGTCCACAAAATCTAGCTACCAACTTGTCGTAGCTTCCCATCTTCAGGGAACTCCTGTTAGCTTTCACTTTCAGGAAAACATGATCACCCACTTTGAATTCTTTGTGGATTCTATTTTTATCAGCATAAATTTTCTGTCTGTCTTGGGTAGCTTTCAAATTCTGATTAATTTTTAACATTTGGTCCTCCATCTCCTTGAGCAAATCCGGCCCAACTATTGTTCTATCAGTTGGATTATCCCAGCTTACTAGAGTTTTTCACCTTCTGCTGTAAAGTGCTTCAAATGGGCTCATCTTTAATGATGTCTGATACCCATTGTTGTAACCGAATTCTACTAAATGTAGGTACTCTTCCCATTTTTATGGTTTATCCCATCAGTCTCAGGATGGTACGCTGTACTAAAGTTCAGATTCGTTCTGAATCCTTTGAACATCCTTTCAAGAAATTTGAGGTGAATTTCAGATCTCTGTCAGACACAATCATTTTAGGAATTCCGTGCAATCGTGCTACTTCCTTCATGAAAATATCAGCAACATCTGTTGCCTTGTGAGTAGTTATTAGTGGAATAAAATGGGCAGCTTTTGTAATCTTGTCCACCACCACCATAATCAAATCATGTAGCTTTCCTGTTCTGGGCAATCCTGTAATAAAATCCATTGTCACTACTTCCCACTTCCATTCAGGAATGGGAAAAGGTTTCATCAATCTTGTTGGGTGCCTATGCTCTGTTTTAACTTTCTAGCATTCCATACACCTAGTGATGTATTCTTCAATTTCTCTCTTCATACCTGGCCAAAAGTATTGGCTCTTGACCGCTTCTATGGCTTTCTGATATCCAGGGTGCCCTGCATAAGAAACATTATGCATCTCATGCAAAATTATATGTTTCAAGTCCTGGACATTTGGTACACAAATTATGTTCTTGTGCAACAGTATTCCATCTACTCCCAACTTATAACTATCCATCTTCTGTGGTGTCTTACCTTGCTGTAATTTTTCTATCAATTCTTTGTACTATAGGTCTGTATTTGTAGCCTCCAGAATTTTGATTTTAACATTAGTTTGATACATGGTAATGGTTGTAGCATGAAGCTCATGCACCCTCTTGCTGAGTGCATCAACCACTTTATTTTCTTTCCCTTTGATATGTTTTATATCAAAGTCATATTCGCTTAGAAATTCTAACCATCTGCTTTGTCTAGCATTTAGATTTGGTTGGTCAAATAGATATTTCAAACCATTGTGGTCTGTTCTTAACTCAAACCTTTTCCCCATGAGGTAGTGTCTCCATTTCCTCAGGGCATGCACTATGGCTTCCAACTCCAAATCATGAGTGGCATAGTTTCTTTCATGCTCCTTCAACTTCCTTGATTCATAACATATAAAAAATCTGTTTTGACTAAGGAATCCACCAAGTCCATCATTACATGCATCTGTGCATACAATGAAATCTTCATTTGGGTCTACAATTCTTAGTATTGGAGCACTTGTCAATAATTGTTTCAAATGTTGGAAACTCCTTTCACAGTCCGACGTCCACTGAAACTTCATACATTTTCTTTGCAAGTAAGTGATTGGGTGTGCTATCTTTGAGAATCCTCCAATGAATCTCCTGTAGTAGCCTTCAAGGCCCATGAATGATCTGACCTCTGTCACATTCTTTGGTGCTGACCATTCCCTAATGGATTCAATCTTCTCGGGGTCCACTACTATCCCATCTTTTGAGATGATATGCCCCAAATAATGAATTTTTTTATGATAAAATGAGCACTTGCTCAATTTGGCATACAACTGATGCTCCCTTAATACTTGCAACACCATCCTCAAATGATGTTCATGTTCTTCCTTTGTCTTAGAGTATATAAGAATGTCATCCAAAAAGACAATGACAAACTTGTCTAAATATTCTCGGAAAACACCATTCAATAAGCACATGAAAATAGCTTGTGCATTTGACAAACCAAATGGCACCACTGTGAACTCATAATGACCATACCTTATCCTGAAGGCAGTTTTGTTGATATATTCTTCCTTAAGTCTTACCTGATGGTATCCCAATATGAGATCTATCTTTCAAAAGATCTTTGCATCCTTCAATTGATCAAAAAGATCATCGATCCTTGGCAGAGGTGTTATTGGATAAATCTGTAAGTGCGAACACAAACCGATCTCCCTAGATCCATCTGGATCTAGAACAAAGCAAGACAGAACATGACTCTTTCCCTAGATTCTAACCATTGAATGAACTAAGAGGCAAGAACAAGTTACATACCTTATAATCGCTTCCTATGGTCTTTGTTGCTCCCGTTTCACTCCAGTGCTCTTGTGCAACCAAGACCAAGACAACACAAACCAACCAAAGTGAAGATAGCACAATCTATTCAACAGTCAATCTATGTATATGATCAAGGAATTATACAATAAAGTGGAAATAGCTTTATGGGAAAGAATCATATTACTGTATCATATTAAATGTGAAAGAGAGATTACAACCATGGCCTTGATGTCGTAATGTCCCTTCCAACTGTCCTTCGTTCCCTACACACTTCTTGCTCCAAGGATTCTAAAACCATAGATCTGATGGCTACTCACAATATATCTTGACAAAGCAAATCTCAAAGCCACTCCAACCAAGATGATAATCCCAAGTCAATCAAGAACAAGCTCATGAACCAACAAAGCTAACCTTCTCCATGAGAAATACTCTCCTTTTATAAGTTGAAGAGGATAAGGTGAGGAGGTTAGGATGATCCCACTAAATCATGAAAGCGAGTAAGATCCAAACCATTCGGATGCCACCTCACCATAGAAGTTTC
>SNQJ01S0105457.1:15767-42851 GCA_010110895.2 Picea sitchensis
GATCCAAACCATTCGGATGCCACCTCACCATAGAAGTTTCTCCTTCTAGAAGATTTGAGAAAATGCTCATTTTTCCCACGTGTAGGCATTCTCGCACCCTAGCTATAGAGCAACCTGCGAACATCTCGCACCCTAGCTATGGTGCAACCTGCGAGAATGGGTCATTCTCACATCCTGCCTATATAGCAACCTGTGAACTTCCTTTTTTATAAGGTTTTTACATAGGAAAATGCAACTTCTTTTCTCAAGAAAAGTTCTTCTCCCTTCTCTCTTTAGGAACTCAGGCCACTAACCCCTCTGAAGGCAACAGATAGGTTTACATCATTAACGATCATAGGGATGACGAAAATAATGTGTAACAAGAGGATACTTGTTCTTTACAGTCGCTTTATTCAACTATCTAAAATCAATGCAGAACCTTAACGTTCCATCTTTCTTTTTCACAAACAAGACTGGGGCACCCCAAGGTGACACACATGGGCATATATACCCCTTCTTCAGAAGTTCTTCAAGCTGCATTTGCAACTCTTTCAATTCTGGTGTACTCATTGTGTAAGGAGTCTTTGACACAGGAGCTTCTCCTGGTGTCAGATTTATAGAAAAATCAAGGTCTCTTTTTGGGGGTAGTCCTGGTACCTCCTTGAATACATATTCAAACTCTTTTAGGATTGCATAATATTCCAAATTTGGCACCTTGTCTTTAGGTGTCTCCTCCATATGAGTTGCAAATATTTGGCATCCTCTTCTATAACATTTCTTCAGTTGCAATGCTGAAATTTCTCTAACGGTTATTGCCGTGGGAATTCCCTGCACTTTCCTTTGGTTCCCTTTTTCATCCAAGCAATTGAATTCTTTGTTATGACAATCCAATAGAGCATGATGTGGGTCCAACCAATCCATCCCGATTAAACAGTCATAGGAACCTAAAGGTAAGATATTCAAATCTGCCTTGGTGTTCAGTCCGTTGATGTCCATGAGACATGACTTAACTATCTCATTAACATTTCTTTTGGCTCCTGTAGCCAACTTTACCAACCGAGATTTTCCATGCTTTCTTCTTGGCAATTGCAAACTTTCTACCATCTTAGGATCTATATAACTATGAATAGCTCCTGAATCAATTAAAATAGAAATGGTTCGGTTGTTAATCATACCTTCCACTTCAATTATGTGTGACTGATATTCTTCTTTCTTGTTATCCAGGGCTGCATAGATCCTTGGCACATTTCTTCCCATTTCCTCCACTATTTCAGCTTGTTGTACATTATAAACAATCCTTCCTTTTTCACCTCTGTGAGGATAATCTCTGAATCTATGATCTCCTTTACAACCCCAACATTGAATAGGTGGTTGCCTTGGCCTTTGGCCTTCTGCCTCTATCGTTTTGGGCTCCTTAGAAGTTGGTGGTCCCTGTGGATTATTTCTGAAGAATGATGGTTTAAATCCTTTCTTCCTCTGATCCACCTTGAACTTCTTTTTGTCTTCCCAAGCTTTTTGGAAATTTGGCCTTACTTTTTGCTAATCATATAGACATTTAGCTCGCCTTATGGTCTCTTCCAATGTCTTGGGATCATCATATTGTATTTTTGTCACTGATGAATTCTGGCAATCCACTCAAATACCTTTGAATTTTAACTATCTCATCCTTGAGGAAGGAGACATACTTCAACAGTTCTAGGAATCTTCTTTCATATTCATCTATGGTCATGCTTCCAATTTTGAGTTCAAAGAACTCTTTCATTTTCTTGTCATAATACCTCTTAGTCAAGTATTTCTTCTCAAAATACCTCTGAAATTCCCTCCAAGTAACGCTCTTCTCTTTAATGTGTTGTACCTGCACAAGCTGATCCCACCACATGGATGCGTTTCCTTTGAGTTGATAGATGGAAATTCTACCCTCTGCATGAGAGGAATAATTGTGTAATTGAAAATACTTTCTCATGCCTAGCAACCATGTTTTTGCATCTTCATCCTTCTTGTGCTCACCATCAAATGTAGGAGGTTTGATTTTGTTCATTTCTCCTCATAGTTCATCCACCCCATACCTCTTATACTGTCTGCCAGGGGATGGACTTGTGATGCTACTTTCTCTTTTATTGGAATGCTTCGGGGAGTGACGATGGTGTCTACTAACATTTCCTGATTTCTTTTTCTCATCCGAAGGTTTGTGACTTCCAAATTTGCTTGAGTCACTTTCTTTTTCCAATTTCTTTTCTATTATGTTCAAACTTTGCAATAACTTCATGTTGAAGTCATCCTGTTGCTCTTTGGATCTCATAAGCCTTTCATTACCATCTTTATGGCTTTGGACATCCTTTTGCAAATTTTTAATGGTCTCCACCATATTTAGGTTTTCATTCCTTTCCTCTCCATGTCCATTGGAGTTGGTTCCTTGAATGTCCAAATGGACATTCATTCCTATGCTATCATCTTGTTGACTATAATTTCCCCGTGTCTCTTCCCTTCCTATGGATTCGGTACTTGATCTGATCTGATCTAGTTGTTGTTAATTCTTCAAAATGTACAGCCATTAAAACTTATTAGGATAACTAAATCAACAATCCATGAGAAATATGAACTATTTTGGCTCAATACATATATCGGAACTATCCTTTCTGATTTCTTGGTGTTGTCACCATGACAATGATTATACAAGACCCAAGTTTTGAGAACTTAGCAAGAACTACATCATCACACAGAGATACATCGAGCGAAAGGTGGTTTTCTGGAACCACTTTTTCATAAGCTCCAATGTCACGTGCTTCAATATGTCAAATCCACCATTCATGGGATGGGTGACGGTTAGTCAGATCAGTCTGTCTTGTTCACTCATACATCACAGTCGTTTGGAGATAGGTGAATGCCGCCATGTAAGGAACTCAAAAAGTTTAATCATTTGAAATGGATTAGCCGAGCATGGCAACCCATTGCACTTGTGCACAACTCTGTCAGGGATTCATGATTGAGGCTCTATAATTACCAACTCTCAGGTATGGAAGCATCATCTTATCTATCAACGAGTAGTCTCCAAACTGGTTTGAACTTCTCATTTCTGCAAAAGTATTTTAGTGTCCACTAAACTAAGGTATATGGACCCAGTTAAATCCAATGAGACTGTTTATTGAGACAACATGCTAAATTTTCCTGCAAGTACGAAGGAAAAGGTAGTCGTACAGATACTGGCAACTAAATTTCACACAATACTTGTTACTGATTCGATATTGGAAATCAGGCTGAATCTAATCATGAGAGATCTGATTATCAACATACCAGCTGCTAAGAAGAAATGAAGCAAGTGACGGAAGAAAGAACCCGTTTCTGAAGCGGCTGAGAGTGTTGGAGAGAATCAATCGGTCTAGTTAGATTATTTAAAGGAGGATCTAGCTAAGCTAAAATGACCCCTCAAATACAATTGAGTATATTTCAGCAATTTTTGGACATATGAAAACAAAGGTAAGGGAGCTCCGAAGATGGTAGACCTGTTCTTGTATGATCTCTTTAAATAGGGCCACTACTATTTTGAATCATCCCCTTTTGTAATTTTGGATTTTGAATGAATATATAAGCGCATAAGCATATTTTGTACTGCTTATGATGGGATTCCACTGATGGTGTTATGAATCTTGTTTCCTTTAATATTATGTGCCTTCTGGTAACTTATATTTCACCTTCAATTGCTTGAATAAATCCCAAAATTCATCTCACTTGCTTAACTCATTTTAAATAATACTTCAATGCAATTGTGTATTCCTCTTTCTTTGAATACTATGTAAATTTCCTATTTAAACTTAGGCTCATCGTCTTAATTATCTTTTCATATGATTTCGTGCGCATACAATTCAATCTGTGCAACTTTATCTGCTATACATTTGCTCTTCGTTGCGCCAATAACTTGTGCGCACTACTTATGCATTGCGCACCAATATCCACTGTGCACTATTTCTGCATCACACTTGGATATTCCACATGCATTTCACTCTATGCATTGCACCATGCTAAATTTCAATATGCCTTACCATGTACAATAGTCTATATGCCCCATCGAATCTTCGGTCACTACCGCGCACCACTGCCTGCACACACCTTTGTCTTCTCTATAGCAATACAACTCATACTCCTACTATGTACGCACCAACCAAAATTCACTGTGGCTTACAATATTGCGCACACCACGTGCACCTTTACTATGGGTGTGCACTTCGCGCAATGCTAAATTTAGCGCGTGCACCCCTACATATTATTCTTCTGTGCGGTCGCTCAATTTTCCATAAATGCAATGTATTGTATACCATACTGTAATCTTATCTCCATTCGACTTGTTTGGCCCATTCAGGCTCAGTGTCGAAAACTGACACTCTAATACCATACTATAGCATGCCCCTGACCACCAGCAGGTTGGGGAATGTCACTACTCAGACACTTAACTTAGTTCTGACATTATATTTTAATGCACCCAGTATTCAACTGATCTATGCCACATAACGTTTTCTCTTTTATATATGTATACACACACACACACATACATACATATTGACTATATGCAATTAATCATATACATACAATGCTCTAGCAGAAGATTCTCATATAAAGCATAAAAAAATAGTTTCATTATGTAAATATATGATTTCAGATTGAATTAATAGTAAACACAGACATGCAACATATACAGGGGTATACCCTTAAACATACAGACAATTATGCTCACGCAAGAAATGAAACCCATAAAATAACACATAAATGACAATGCAACATATAAATTCTTCACATAACCGGTACTTATCTTAGTGAGAATGTCACCAACTGCGTGCAGACCGTCCACGAACCTCCCAGCCTTAGAATACAATGTTCATCACTCTCAACAGTGAGTCACCACAGAGCTGGCACTAGACTCCACCTGGGAAAGGGATTTCTAACCAGGCTATAGGTTCACGGTCAACCAAAAAGACTCCCTCTCAGGTGTTCACTCAACCACAACATACATCCTCTCCTTCCCCACATGCCTGTCCCAACCAAGGAAGTGTGCCCCTTCTCTGCTCAACAGTCCTTTGGCTGCCCCACTTCCCTTCCAGGGCTTCAACAACAAGCCAGACCGGAATTCTTAGAGCATTGTAGCCACAGTTTAGCACCTTTAGGAAATCGATCCTCAACAATTCTCTCACTCAGATAATTTCTCACGGGCCTAAAAACCCACCTCTTCAATCCCACTCCCAAGATGACGAGGACACCAACAGGAATGGTTATCAATCTAGTCTAGGTACAGTGGTAGGAAGATACAAGGTAGCTCAAGAACTGATGGAATGTATCATAGATACTGGTTCTCTGGTTGCAGGAAAAATGGTAAGGTTCTCTTCAATTCTCCCTCCCATAATGGCCCATCCCCCCAAAGGAACTAAGTCTCAAAAATAAGTATGCATGTTTCCAACTTGACACTTGTCATGTTGGAAGCTGCTCTGATACACTTGTCCCCTACTTTAGGACATAGGATAAATTAATTATCCGTACTTTATGTTTTTAATAAATATTAATATACTGTTTCTTTTCGGCTTTAATCTCTCGAGCTTAGCCCTATTCTTAACTTTAAGCCCTCCCTTTCCCTATTTGGTTGGAATCTAGTCCCCCTTCTCTTTTATCGTGGTCAGTCTACAGGCGGCAATGTATTTTATATTAATCATGAAACATATACAAAATAGGCGCACTAGCCTTTAACATCTAGGCGCTCTGGTCTAATTCCAAAACATAAGCATTCTGACTTATAATACTAGCTTACCAGCCTATAATGCATATCATATACATAAAGGCTTGCTGACCTTAATATTGTGCACACTTTAGTTACTACGCGCGGTATCTGATGACCTCAAGGTTGCATGCTCTTTAGTTATTGTGCATTGTATCCTCTGTCTTTAAGGTTGCATGCACTTTAGTTACTGCGCATAGTATCAGAAATGTGCACAGTACATCACTTTACTGCGTAGTATATGCGCGCACCATGCCATGAAAGGTGTATTACAAAAATGATGTTTAAACATCTCACTAGCTTAATATACTTGGATTATATTTACATTTGGGTTCAACCGAGGGACATTACACCCTGCTAGCCACATCCTGCGACCAGAACACATTCATTTCTCATTTCTTCCTCGAACTTGAGAGCTTAGTCTCTCTTCTCTGCTTCTCTTCACATGTCTTCCTCTTCCCACCATGTCTTCCTTTCTTTCCTTACTCAGGAAGATTACATGTGGTCCGAATTCCCAGTCAGTGTTCAGGTCTGAAAGCCTTACAGATGGGCACTCTACCCCATCCCCTTAGTAAATCTTGAGGAGGTCTTCCCACCTACCAGCCTAACTGTAATTCATTCTTGGATTAGAGGACTCTTCTGGTCCTGAGCAATTAAATCCAGCAAGGTACTAGTTTGGTGGGGGTTATCTCAACCATGCCTAGTTCCCCTCACCATCTCTTTCATAGCATCCATGGTCTATCTTGGTAAACCCCCCTTTCAACAATTATTAAACACTTATCCATTTTCTATTAATAACAAAAATTACATTCATTTACCTTTTATACAAAGGTTCATCAAATGAAACATTCACACATATCAAGTTTTCCATAGTCTCTTGGAAAATATAGTTATATTTAAAAAATGGGGGAAACATGGGTGTTACAATCCCCTCCCCCTTAAAGGAACATCGTCCTCGATGTTCTATTTGTCAATGTGCTATGTATATATAGAATTAAATAAAAATGGATATGCTTGTTTCATGGTATCCTCCATTTCCCACGTAGCCTCATCTAGTCCAAAGTGTTTCCACTACACCTTGACCTGTGCAATGGTTCTGTTCCTGAGTGAGGTTTCCTTCCTGTCTAGTATGCATCAAGGTTTTGGCAGGAATTCTCCCTCCAGCTCCACCTGAATCATAGACCAGTCAATTATATGATTAGAATCATGTACATATTTCTTCAATAATGAAACATGGAAAACATTGTGTGCCTTCATTGTGGGAGGGAGTGCTAGCTTATAGGCTACAAGTCCCACTCTATATAAGATTTCAAAGGGTCCAAAATACCGGGGTGCCATCTTGGCACAAGCTCATGTTCTCAAGGAACTCTTCCTGGGTCTAATTATGAGATAGACATGGTCTCCTATCTTGAACTCTCTGGGAGTTCCCTTTCTGTCGGCGTAACTCTTCTGTCTATCTTGATCATTTTTCATATTTTCCTTAATCTGAATTACTTCTTGTTCCATTTCTTTCAGCATGTTGGGTCTGATTGTAATTCTATCCACTGGATTACCCCAACTAATTGGAATCTTGCACTATCTACCATAGAGGGCTTCAAAAGGGATCATCTTCAATAAGTCTTGATAACCGTTGTTGTAAGAAAATTCTACCAATGGCAGGTATTCTTCCCATTTCTTAGGATGATGCGTTACATGCATCCTTAACATGCCTTCTAATATTTGGTTCACTCTTTCTGTTTGTCCATCCATTTGAGGGTGATAGGTGGTGCTAAACAACAATTTAGTCTCAAAACCAACCATTAAGTATTTCCAAAAGATTGAAGTAAATTTTGTGTCTCTGTCAAATACAATCTCCCTAGGCATGCCATGCAATCTGAATTTATTCTTCATGAAGATGTTGGCAATATATATTGCCTTGCAAGTTGATTTGACAGGAATGAAGTGAGCAAACTTTCTCAATTTGTCCACCACTACCATGATGGCATCATTCTGCTTGCCTGATTTTGGTAATCTGGTGATGAAATCCATGGACATGGTTTCCTAGTTCCATTTTGGAATTGGTAGAGGTTGTAACAACCCTGCTGGGTGCCGTTGTTTTTCCTTTACTTGTTGGCATTCTAAACACTTAGCCATACAGTCAGCTATGTCCTTTTTCAATCTAGGCCAATAGAATTTCTTCCTAGCAGTCGTGATCATTTTATGATAACCTAAATGACTAGTATATGGTCTCTTGTGTATTTCATCCATTATGAACCTCTTCAAGTCGTCACAACTTGGAATATACAATCTATTTCTATAGGTCAACAGGCCTTCATCAAGCATCTGATAGCCTTCATATCTTAGCTCTGTGGGCTCTTGCTTTAGGTATGACGTCATGGTCTTGAAAAATTCATCTATTTCTTGTGCATTCCTGAATCTCTCCCTGACATCCATTTCACAGGTGCTTACCGCTTCTAGGTGAATCATTTTCACACTTCTGCTAAGGGCATCATCCACCCTGTTTTGCTTTCCTTTTATGTGTTTGATTTCGAAATCAAACTCACTAAGGAGAGCCATCCACCTAGCTTGTCTAGCATTGAGTTTCGGTTGATCAAACAGGTGCCTCAACCCACAATGGTCTGTCATAAGTACAAATCTCCTACCCAGGAGGTAATGCCTCCACATTTTTAAATCATACACTATGGCATCCAACTCTAGATCATGGGTCACATAATTGATTTCATGCTCATTCAATTTTCTGGGTTCGTAGCAAATTACACTCCCTTATTTCATAAGGACTCCTCCGAGTCCCTCCTTACAGGCATCTATACACATGACTAAGTCATCATCAGGGTCTGCAATCTTCAACACGGGTGCATGGGTTAGAAGGTATTTCAGTTCTTGAAATCTTTTTTCACATTCTGATGTCAAAGTGAATTTAACCCTGTTTTTCTGAAGGTAAGTGATTAGACAACCAATCTTGGAAAATCCTTTTATGAACCTTCTATAGTGTCTTGCTAAGCCATAAAGGACCTGATATTAGATAAATCCTTTGGGGTAGGCCATTCCATGATAGATATGATCTTGTCAAGGTCAACTGCCACTACTTCTTCAGAAATAACAGGGCCTAAGTAATGTACTTACTTCTGGAAAAAGTCACACTTGCTAAACTTAGCGTAGAGTTGATGCTCTCTTAGTACTTGAAGCACTAAGTTAAGATGTTCTTCATGCCCCTCTCTATTCTTGGAGTAGATTAGGATATCATCAATGAAAACTAATAAAAATCTATCTAGGAATTTGTTGAGTACATTATTCATCAAGCACATAAAAATGGTGGAGGCATTAGTTAGTCCAAATGGTACCACCACAAATTCATAGTGACCATACCTTGTCTTGAAAGTTGTTTTGTGGGTGGCTTCATCCTTGATTCAGACTTGATGGTATCTAGACCTTAATTCAATATTTGAGAAAATGGAAGCACCCCTTAATTGGTCAAACAGGTCATCGATTCTTGGTAAGGGATATTTGTTCTTTATGGTTGTCTTATTGAGTTTTCTATAGTCTATGCATAGTCGCAGTGTGCCATCTTTATTTTGCACAAACAAGATGGGTGCTCCCCATGGAGACATGCTGGGTCGGATGTATTCTTTGTCCATCATATCCTTTAGTTGTAACTTGATCTCAACTAGCTATAGTGTACTCATCCTATAGGGTGTTCTAGACATTGGAACTTCTCCTGGTGCAAGTTCTATGGAGAAATCAATGTATCTTCTCAGAGGTAGACCCAGTACCTCTTCTGGAAACATGTATTTATACTATCTTAATATGGGGTGGTCCTCTAGGTTTGGTTTATCATCGTCAATAGATTCCAACAACTGTATTACATATAGAGGACATCCCTTCTTGCAATACTTTTTCATTTGGAGGGCTGATATTCGTCTCACTGAGATAGGCCTCTGAATCCCTTGAAGGGTTATTTTTCTCCCTTCTTCATTTTTACATTCCAAAGTCTTATGGTAACAATCCAACTTGGTTTTATAAGTGGCTAACCATTCCATACCAACCAACATGTCATAAGATCCTAGGGGAAGTATGTTAAGGGTCGCTTGGGTGGGAAATCCGTCCATAATGAATTGGCAAGCTGGTATGACCTCTGTTACTTTTCATTTGGTTCCAGTGGCTAGTTGGACCAACCATGGATTAAAATGTCTAATTGGTTGCAGTTTACACTTATCAACAGTATGAGGGGCCACATAACTCAAATTAGAACCAGGATCAATTAAAATAGAAACTAGATGGTTGGAAATCATACCTTCCATCTCCACCACTGAAGCTTGGTGGTCGACTTGTTTATTATCCAAGGATGCATAAACCCGTGGCATGATCCTAGCCAAATCATTGACTATGGTAGCTTCTTGGATATTGTAGACTCTTCTACTGTTCTGTTGTCTTTGTGGACAATCCCTCAACATATGTTCTTCTCCACAACCCCAACATTTCAAGGGTTCTTTCTTTGGGTTATAAGTCTTTCCTGGGGTTACTCCAAAAGGTTTATTTCCACTATGGGAGGGGAAATTTTGTTGATACACACTCTTAGTAGGAAGGCTCATCCTAGAATCCTTCCCATAGTTCTTAAATCTTGAGGATTTAAACCCCTTCTTCTTGAATCCTGAACTACTCTTCTTCTTCTATTCCTCGCGAGGTTCTGTCTGACTCCCAAACTATTCATAATAATACCTTATCTTCCAAATAGTGTCTTCTAAGGTATTTGGATCGTCAAACTCAATCATGTCCCAGTAGGTCTGAGGTAACCCACTAATAAATCGTTTCAGTTTTACCTTTTCATCCTTTATGTAGGGTACATACCTCAACAACTCAAGGAATTTATTGACATATTCCTCTATGGTGAGTAATCCCAGCCTGAGTTCATAGAACTCCTTAGTCTTCCCATCAAAGTATTTCTCTGATAGATACTTCTTCTTGAAGTGTTTCTCAAACTGTTCCCATGAAAAGTCCTTCTTATGGATTCCTTTCACATTCCTAAGGTCTTCCCACCAAACAAAAGCCTTTCCATTTAAGTTGAAGATGGCTATTCGAGCCTTCAAGTTTTCAAAGTAGTCATGAACTCTGAAGTACTTCTTTAAACCAAGAAGCCAAGCTTCTGCCTCTTCCCCTTTCTCAATCTCTCTATTGAAAGAGGGTGGTTTGGATTTCTTGAACTCTTAAGGATCATGACTTTTGGAATGATTTTGCTTCGTTCCTTTCCTTTCAGAATGCGAACTATCTTTGCTACAAGAACATCCCTCGGAGTTGCTAGTTTCCTCTCTAGAGGACTCTCTCGATGAGTGTCTCCTACCTCCAGGTTAGACCTTCCTCGAGGTACTCCTCTTAGTGTGGCCACTTATAGGACCATGTTTTCGTATCTCAGGTGGGCTTTGACTTCTCTTCGTATGTCATCGGTACACCTGATTGGTTGTGGGTCCATGCTGCAGCTACCTCTGTATATCGAATAAGATCTGCAACAAGAATGTATTAATTTGCGTTTGTTTTTATTTCTCCTTTATCAGCCTTTCGTTGTCGTCCTTGCAACTTTGTAATTCAGCCATGAGGATCCTTACAGTTTCAGCTAGATCCAGAGGCATTTCCACCACCCTCCTTTCATCAGATTCTTTGTCTCTATTGTGAGAACCATCCCCCACTTCATGGCGCATCACCATCCTTTATACTTGTAGTTTTCCCATGATTTACTGACTTCTTGAGTGCTGACAAAACACCTACTGTTATCCAACAGTCTATTGGTGTATGAACCACACACAGTTCATATTTCTTAAATACACACACACACAATAGAAAGTTTCATTCTTTTCTTCAGTAAAAGTTTAACCAGACTCTTTAGGAAAGAGGTAAGATAGGGTGTCACCCTTAAATTCCTTTAAATATGGTTTTTACGCAATTCATCCATGAGCTCAAGCAGGCCAAGTGTTGTAACTATGATCTGATACCAATTTGTAACACACCCAACCCCTGAGTATATTTCCTAGGGATGGGGCATCAAAATTTCACTCTCCTTAACATCTCAAATTCTCTGTTCGAGGTATTTATCCTCTTCTACTTACCCGTAGCGTTGTAATGACTGCTACCAGGCTCAAATCCAAGCTTTGGGTTGCAAGTTATGGCTTCCCAGAGTTATTCTGGTGTTCATTGGTTGAGGGCCATGTGGCGTCCATGTGAATCCACCTCACATGTATTGTCTCCGATTTCCTTCATCCACGGTGGAAGTCCATCCACTGTTTGATCCCATGACTGAACTCAATCTTCGTCTAACACGTAAGCATCTAACACGTAGGCCAACAGGAAATTTGACACTTCAACACTAAACGCCTCCTTAATTTCTATGCACGAGACCTTCTGAAGTTCCAAACTCCCAAAATCTAGTAATCTTGCCACGTGGTTCTGAACTTTGGCCTTTTGGGTCTCTCTATAACACTACACCCCAAATCCTCCGGAGTCCCGAAGTCTCAGACTCTCCAAGTTTAGGTTACTTCACCAACCACTTTGGCTAGGCAGGCACGTACCAGGGATGGACACGTAGAAGGGTTGGGGGTGACACAAGTCACATTCAAATAGGCATATAGGGTCTACTAGAAGCAAAAATCGGGCTGACATGTGGCACATCGATCGTGGGTCCACGTCACCCTGGTGACATCAAATTTCCATGTCACCCTAGACTGACAGCCTTCTAACACCTCTCAAATATCACAGATGAGATCTAGCCACGTAGATCCATAGATCTACTAATATTGTTACTTCAGGGATTCGACGTTCGAGAGTTTTGCGATGCAAAATCCTCTTTTCTCTCGGAGTTCCCAGTCTTCAGACTAAAGGATCTAGTGCCACACGTCCCCTACATATCGATGACTGAGGGGATCTCGAATGATCCTTAGATCCATGGTCCACATTAATTTGCGGCTCTAGCCTTCGGGGTTTTTAGCTTTACGGCCACTCCATTCTCCTGAAGTAGAACTTCATCGAAGTCAACTCGGTGTAGATCCAACGGCTGAGGGTAACCCCAAGCATTCTCGATAGGTGTATCATGCTACTTCGCGGTGGAGAGTTGGATCCTAGTTTAGTCGGTAAGACATGTTCATCTAACCACTAAGGTAACCGCCTAATGCTGGTCGACCTTATAGGTAACCATGACTCTTGGTCACCTTTGACCGGTATGCGACTATTAGGGCCAACAATACTTCGAAGTCCTAGACTTTCGGAGCTCTGAAGCTAGAAGAATTTATCTCCGTTAGGATTAGCATAGGATTCTTAGAACTTGGTCACATGGGTCCTTCTAACTCTCGCGAGTTAAGCACAACTTCCTCATAGTGAACTTTCTAAGGTCTTGAGCATGATATCCTGGTCGCACAACAAGGAGTCTGAAGAAGATACCCTCTTCAAATGGACAGGGCTAGAAGGATGCAATACTTTCTATCTTGATCGTCCTATAGGTTTTCATCCCATGACACCACGAAGGCTAAGTTGGGGAATTTATATGCTCAATCAGAAGCATAGGTTCACAAGAAGATAAATGCACACACATAGCTTGATCATTCAATACAAAACCATTCTTAGATGTATAAATACATGCATTCATCCATTATTCCAATTCAATGCATAAAGTATGAAAATACTTATCAGAATCAGATAACGTGATGTGACTGCTGAAAGGGGTGCCTATTTCCACCCAACCATAGGCTCATCCACTCCTAACAAATTTACCATTGGCCACCCCTGAGCTAGACCACAATGCTCTGAGAGAGATTTATTTCTTCCATCTCAACAACAGTCAGGAACATAGGTTACTCTCCTCCTCCCACATGATCTTGGCAATGGGTTATCTCTATACCAAGCAAGGAGGTCTGCCTAAGTACTTCCTCAGTCACTCAGCACCCTCATTTATCAGCTTGTTTCATAACCCTACTAGCCACATCCTGCGATCAGAACACGTTCATTTCTGAGTTCTTCCTCAAACTTGAGAGATTATTCTCTCTTCTTTGCTTCTCTTCACGTGCCTTACTTTGCCCACCACGTCTTCCTTTATTTCCTTCCTCAACAAGATTGTGTGTGGCCCAAATTCACAGTTTGTGGTCAGGTCTAAAATCCTTACAGATGGGCACTCTACCCCATGCCCTCATTAACTCTTGAGGAGGTCTTCCCACCTACCAACCTGACTGTAACTCATTCCTGGGTGAGAGCACTGTTCTGGTCCTGAGCAATTAAATCCAGCAAGGTACTGTTTTGGTGGGGGTTATCTCAACCATTCATGGTTCCCCTCACCATCTCTTTCATAACATCTGTGGTCTATCTTGGCAAACCCCCCTTTTAGTAGTTATGAAACACTTATCCATTTTCTATTAATAACATAAATTACTTTCATTGACTTTTTATACAAAGGTTCATCAAATTAAACATTCACACATATCGAGTTTTCCATAGTCTCTTAACCAATATAGTTGTATTTAAAAAATGGGGGAAATAGGGGTTTTACATTTGCTTGTTGTCCAAAACTTTGTTAAAGTAAAAATAATTTCTTCAACATAAAAAATAACATTAACCATCATCAAAAACCATATTTACTGTGAGATGCATTTCTCCTCTGTTCACTGTTGTCCCCTTTTGATTTTTCTGTGGCAGCCTTTGGCTGGTTGGAACCTTGAGTTTGAACTACACTAATAACATGAGAACAATCATCCTTCAGATGAAGGTGGGAAGACACCAATTTGGAAGATTCTTGGATGAGCTAGAGGGAGTGGTTACTGCCATGAGATGACTACATCGGTGAGACAACATGATCATCTTGGGAAATTTGATTCTTTGGTGGTGGAGGGGTAATGGAAAAGAAGCAGTAGGAAAATCGTGGTGATAAACAGTAGGCTCGTCGACAATCTCTTTCCAACCGTCATTGGAAAGTGGTTCTGGTCGCATTGGTACATGAGGAGGGAGTACGATACCATAAAAAGTTTTGATGTGGTTGGAAGGGAGGTATTTCAGGTCAGGGTTGGAGGATCCCTTGGCCTACTAGGTTGAAGAACCCAGCTTCGAAAAGATGGTTCAATTCCCAGGGATCAACATCAAAATGTATTCAGAACTAAGGTATTCTATGAGCTCTCTGCCAATTTCCTTTGCCTCTATTTCCTCTGCCATTACTTCCTCTATTGAAGACGCTCATCTTGAAGCAATGTTCCAATTATTTATTAAAACTCTCAACAATTCATGCATCAATACCTTACCAAAATAAAATCAAAGGTTGTCTCTATCATTCACAACAAAAGTATACACAATCCATCCATTCATCAACTTGTCAAATCAATAATTAATTGATATTGAACATGGAATGATACGGCTATTGGGGAGATGAGGAGCTTATAATGAATGAAAAGTGGTAGCATGGAATAGAACTACCAACGGATACTTTTCAAGAAAACACAGATGCAATTTCTGTATAAAACAATATCTCCACTTCCAAATTTCAAACGCTAGTCATTTCCTTGTGCTCTTTATTATTTCCTTTAAAATGCAATTCGTAAATTAGAAAAGGGAAGTAAAAATGAATTTGGGAAGATGGTGGGATTATAAGGAGAAAAAAGTGGTATAATGAACAAGGAATGAGATGGAAACTATTCCATAAAATAACATTTGTTCTTTAAAATGACATACCCTTAGTTTCCCAGAAAAAAAACATTTTTAATGGTAGGCAATCTCAAAGTTAAAAACACAACAACTTCTATATCAAACCCAAAACATAACTCCATGATTGTCAAACTCAACCATTGTATTTTCACCTTTTCTTCACAAATGTTTGATCGAACAACAATACAGTTTATAGAATGACTGTTCATAATTCCAACTATCAAAAATCATATACATATCGCTTAGAGCAGACATGAGGAGGTTGAGAAGAAGAACATGCCATCGAACTTAATCATTTACATCAACCAACTTAATTGGTGTACACCGAAATGGGTTCGAGACCCTTTATTCTATTAGATGGTCGCTTTTCCTTTTTCCTAAAAATCAAATGACTCCAAACATCTCTGAGTCAAAACAACTATAACCAATTCCTTCCAACAGTACAATTTATTTCTTTTGTTTGCATAGTTATTTTCATATGATGGACTATCAATATAATCATTTCCATTAATTAAAATAGAACACATCAAGCGTGCAATGGAGTGTAACATAGGCCAAAAAATATTCAACACAGGAGGTTGGTATCTATTTCTAGTATTTTCTATGTGACAGGCCATGTTCGAAACCCTGTCGCTCTTTTCTTTTATTCACTATACAATCCTCAAAACGACCAAAAAAACTCCTGTAGGTAGTCAACTAATGAGCCAAGGAGTTAATACAATAACAAATCTATGTATTGTTGGGTCAACATATAACCATTTCCAAACCCTAAGTTCAAGTTTGCAACATTCACGACAAGGGAGAACAGGATCTTAACAACTAGGTGGGTGAGACTATTCTGCAAGTGGGGTTTCTAACATGAAACCAAAAACCTCCAACAATTTTAAAACAAGGTTTGACACAATCGCTTCCAAGGTGGTCGCGAGGTAAAACCTAACTCCACATAAATTCAAACTATGGAATGACAACTCAATAGGGCCCCAAACCTCTCGTGAATAGAGCAGTAGGTAAGAATAACCACATTAAAAGAACCCAGAAACCGACTGTCTTTTTTTATTTTGTTTACCATAAAAAACCCTCCAGGATTATACCATGAGACATGGGTGGAAACAAAATAAATTCACCTTAAAATATTAATAGTAAGGAGCAATAATAACCATCATCCACTGTTGCACATTATTTTGGTCACCTGACAACATGTGTTATGTTCCTTGAAAATATTAAAGAAGACTTTCTCCATGAGAAAAAGTGGTTGGCTTTTCTCTGCCAAAAACCCTATAAAGGAAGGTCGTCACACCCTGCTCTATAAATGGGGTGCGATGATGCCTGATCATCACCCCTTGCACTACACCTAGACTATGACGTTATCACAGGTTGCTTGTGCATTAGGGTGCGACGATGCTTAAAGCTTGGGAAAAGTCAAGTTTCACAAATTCTAGAAAGGAATCTTCTAGAAGTTGAGGTGGCCTCTGATCGGTTTGGATCTTACTCATTTCTCTGATTTGGTGGGATCATCCTAATCTCCTCACCCATATCTCTTTCACACTATATAAAGAGGGTTCTCTGATGGAAAAGGCTAAGGTTGAATAGGATAATAATTGTATGAGGAACTCTACTTCAGATTATGCTTGAGAGCTTTGCTTTAGTTCTTCAAGTCATTGTGGATCTTCTTCATTCAAGACATTTGGAGCAAGTGTGTGTGTTGGAGTAAAGAGCCATCGAAAGGGGACCTTGAAACATCAAGGCATGGGTTGTATTCTCCACTTTATATTTCACTTAATACAGTAATGCATTTCTTCACTATATAAGCATCTTGTTTTCTATTGTATAATTCCTTGATCATATACATAGGCTTCATTAGAATGTATGTATCCTTGTTTTCCCTCTTTGTTGGTTTGTGATTCTTGGACAGGTTCATTATTCTGCAAACTCAAGGAAGAAGATACAGGGACAACACTAGCGAGGATCAAGCGTCATTTAAACGATCTATCTCTTGTACCTCATTAAACTAGTTTATTTGATGATGAAGTTTAAGGTGAAGTGTGCATTCTGTTATGTTTTGTTCTAGTTTTCAGTAGGATCTAGGGAGATCTATTTGTGTTTGCACTTACTGATTAATCCTATAACATCCATCTTGGGTGCAACCATAATCAAATAACTTCAACACAAAGGGGCATTGAATAAATTCCAACTTGCAATATTCAAAAACACTGGCCAATATCATTTGCATAGATAGATCATACAATCACCCATTGTATCTTCTAGAAAGAAAACACCCTATATGTGAATTCTAAGAGCCAACACAAATATTTTATCCAAAGTGCGATTACAATGATGAATGGAAGGTGAGAGTCATCATACCTTTGAGGAAGTGTCGAACCAAATAGCACCACTATTTTCCCAACGGTCGAGCAAAACAGAGGAAAACTAACTAGATCAACCAAAAATGTGCAACAAAGTGAGAGTGGTGAGATCAAGGTGGGGTAAGAACGACATGCAGTAAAGCCACATTGCTTCTCCACCTTCTCATTAATTTCCATCAACCATAGATAGGGTGGAATACATTCAAAACTCCATTAAACGCTTTAATCAACCATATTCAAATCCAACATGTCAGTTCCACTTTGCAAAATTGAAATGAAAACCCTCCTATAACATAGTTTTACACCAGCACCATGATATCATATATCCCATATTTATTTGTAACAAGTTCTTATTTGCAAGGATTGAATTGACCTCGAACAATTGCATAAACCATAACTATTTCCCACATAGCATAAACAATACCATGAACACAATATACCATGAATGCAATATATTATAACCAATGTGAGTGTGAGTTGAAGTCCAAATTTTAACCATATGCGAAAGTAGATGTATAGCAGTCATAACCAAAGTGCTTGTCACTTCAAACCTTCTTTTGAATTTTAAATTGCCAGACCTTATCATCATTGATTGCATGTGAAAACTTGTTCGAACTCCTGTGTTTTCCTCAAACTGTAGAATTGTTTCGTAAATTTGTCATGAGCACAATTCAGAGAAGCATTTTTTTTATCATGATTTAAACAAGGGGATCCCATCTAGCTAGTATATTATTAATATGTATGTATATAAATAATAAGGTATTGAAACCAATTTGCATGCAGGTACCCTATGTTGCGCTTTTGGGCATCAACAAACTGGCGAATCCATAGGGAAATCTGTTTCTAATAGATTCAGGACTCAGAATGTATGGTTTTACAGACCGATAGAAGTAGATGATCGAAAAAATTGCTGAAGAGCATAGCTATGCAATAGGGAAAAATATGGTTTAAGGGAAATAATGAGATGGGTTTTGGGAATAACTCATGAAAAGTGGTACATATGAGGGGATTTGGTCATGTATGTATAAAATTCGATCAATATGTAACATATAATTATTCTTAAAGTTTCAAGGAAATGTTTTGATATGCTCTTTCGATCTCAGGATAGAGGGAAGCAAGGGATAGCAGAAACAGAGAAGAAGACAAAATCAACTATCCTACAACAGTGTTGAAAGAAAAAATAAATTTCAGTGATGTCTGAAAGGAGGACATCGTGACAGCTGTGTGTATCTTATTTTTCGTTGATCAACAATATTCACAAAATGACATTATTATGGAAAATATGATCCAAACTTTACTCTTGACAAAATATCATGCCATCCAAAAGAAAAGAAAAAGCGAAAGACAAAACACAATAAACTCAAAACCCAATTTATTATTTATGTACAAAGGAAGGAAAAACAATTCTTGGAGTCAAGTAGGATGGCATTTTTCATAGAGAAATTCATCATCTATTTTAGATTGGCGATTCATGCCTTGAAAGACTATGCATAAATAGTTTTGATCACACTTCCAACCAAAAAATTCATGTGGAAAGGGTAATGGGCCTATCATGATCCAGAAAAAGTGATCACCATCTTGCAAGACCTGCCAACCAACAAGATGGTATTTAGCCTTGACATTGGAATTATAATGGTTAGAAGTTTTGATGTTAATGATGGAGTTAATGGGCTCTTTAAGAATCATAAGGTTATCATTTACAATCCCTTGATCAAGAAAAGAACTACCATGTACCGAGGGAGAAAATAAACAATGTA
Organism: Picea sitchensis; assembly: GCA_010110895.2. NCBI lineage: Eukaryota > Viridiplantae > Streptophyta > Pinopsida > Pinales > Pinaceae > Picea > Picea sitchensis. The sequence goes on from SNQJ01S0105457.1 coordinate 35,282, forward strand.
TAGGAATTCCTTTGAATTTATCATCATCGAAATAAAGCATGCATGCAAGAGAAATTTGTATATTGTCATTGAATTTCTCAACCTCTTTGAATTGAAATAATGTGTTTGTGAAAGAATTCTACAATATGAAATCTCGATTACCCTTATGGTAATTTTCGAAAAGAGACTCATCATATGAATCTATATCACTCCTTGAATCTCATATTTCATTTTCTTTAGAATGGTCATGAGACATATGAGGGATAGTTCTATTCAAATCAAGAGAGTCCTCCCTGCTAGATTCATCCAAGAAAAATAATTCATTGGACACAAGTTGATCATGAGTAGGATATATGTCAAAAAGGTCCTCATTAAAGGGGAATATGTCAAACAAAGGTTTGTCAGAAGTAAGATGGGTAGGCTGATCAGGGTAAGAATCATCACATACTTCTATGGACAAAGCAGTACTAGGCATATGATTGTCTTCTTGACTATTCGAGAAGAGATGATGATTCATGTGATATTCATGTTTAGACTTTAAGAAAAATTCATAGGTTAACTCTTCGTGAGGGCCATTGCAAAAGTTAGATCGAGGCAGACCATAAATACATTCTGGTAGAAATTCAAAGTGATGAAAAATAGACATAGGAGGAAAGTCGATAAGAAACTTTATAAAAAATGATTCTCACGTGAAAATTTGACTAGACACTATCCGTCTAGACCAGTCTCTTGCTTTACCATGAAGGGAAAATGGAAAAATATCTGAAGGAAGATGTATATCATAAACCCCAATGGATTGAAATAAGCTAAGGAAATCATCAATATGGTTTTGAGAAGATTCCCATGAGTTACCCTCGAAAACATGACAACTAACCATAGGAAATTTTTCATCTAAGCTCAAATTAGATTTATACATGAACACGTAAGTTAGGATTCGATAAATTCATGAAAACATAAAAAAAGAAGAAGCTTATAAACACAAATATAATAATAAATACAAAATATTAAAAAACAAGAACTAGGGAAATATGGATAATGAGTTTTCTGGTTTTTTCCCCAATATGGTCGCCAAATAAATGTTGATGAAAAGGTATGGAAAACCTTATGCAAGCATTTTCAGATCTTGTTGGGATAATAAAAGATAGTTGGGAATGTTACTCGGGGTTTATAGCCTAAAAAAAAATTGCTTAATCCACAAGTATTAAGTACAAAGGATCAAGGTGGGTTTTATGTGTTAAATATAATAGTGCAAAAGAAATAAACTTAAACAAAGTTACATGAATGTGTACAAAAGTTATACAAATGTGGACATGGAGATAAAAACAAAAGAATGAACCAGATCATTAAAACACATGTGTGAGACTGAAACATTAATCTGATTTTTCATTTATTTCATTCTGAGATACAAAACTGAGTTATGTCTACAAACCCCTGCGAGGGTAGGGACCAAAGTCATATTTAGAAGCCTTTGATGGGAACCATACAAAAAGACTCCGACAACAAGAAGAAAACTAAAGATAAATATCTCGATCAACTTGCCACAAAATGTTGTCCCTTGACTCTGCAAGATATTCTTTATCAGTCGTGAAATTCAATCCATGCACAAACAAAAATACACATACTGCCAAAGATAAATCATACATCTTTAACACAAGCTGTTGAAATATGTGATTTAATTTTTTGAATCTCATTTCCTTCAATAAGACCCTGCTATCATCAAGAGGATTAAGCCTTCTAGTAAACTCAGAATGGCAAGGTAAGGCATGGAATGGCATGGCATGGCAAGGAATGCAATGGCATGGCATGGCAAGGCATGCCATAGATTGGCAAGGAAAGGGACGACATGGCATGGCATGGCAACTCAAGGCAAGGCAAGGCATAACATGGATTGGCAGGGCATGCAAATTTTTTCACCTAGACTTAAAATGTCATAAACACTTCATTGGATGGAAATGAACTTTGTGATATAAAGTTAAGTCATATGTCCCTAGAAAAATTGTTTTTTATTTCTTGGGATGAGAAAGGTTTCTTTTTTTTTTGTTATTCTTGTTTCATTGCAATCCACATTTTGATTTGACTTTTTCCTTGCATAACGTCATGGAAAGTTATATTTATTGTTGTATTTATTGGGATTAGTCTATTTTCTATTTTAGATCATAGTTGTGTTCTAGGGATTTGTAAATGTAACAACCTATATTTTGGCCTTAGAAGGTTAGAACTTTGATTTTTACTTATCTTAGTGATTCAATTCTTAGTATTTGTTGGGTTTAGTTAGAATGATATAGACATTTGATATGTATACATTTGGACCTATTTATGTGTTGCAGGATATTATTTTTATTGTTATATGTTTATGATGATCATAGTTATGTGATTTGTTTAAACATGCAAATTGAAATGTGGAACTTTAGAGCTTCATGCAGTACCCATATGTGCGGTATTTATTTCCTTTACTATGATTGTCAACACCATTTAGTTAAGTCACATTTGTTTCCTCAAAATTTCTTTAGTGTATACTACTAATTAAATGTTTTCTTAAATTTTACTAGTTTTGGGGTCTTTATGTCAAGTAACCAATACTATATATAGAAAATTAATATATTTATGGTTCATGAACTTGAGTTTATTTTTCATTTAAAAAAATCCATTTTTAAAAGATCAAGAATTGTCCCTACCGACTGTAAAGTTTGAAAATTAATATATTTATGATTCATGGACTTGAGCTTATTGGTTTATTTACTTACAAGTTTGTGAGATTATATTTTCATTCGAAGTGAGGCTTTATTGTGCACTCATATTTTATGTGTCGATTTTCTATTAAGAAACACTTGTAACATGTTGTGATTGCCATTATAATGAACCATGCTTCATTTTAGATAGAGTAATGTCAGGTTTCAACTCTCTTATTTCTATTGTGATTATGTTACCCTACATGATTGTTATTATTGGTTTCTGGAGTCTTAACTAGGATGGGACTTCATCCTTTTGTCAAATTTAGGTAATGAGAACCATTAATTTCTTATGGATTTAGCACTTAGAAATATTTTTCACCATAATATATTTGTTAATGTGTAATGCAAGTATTTATAATCACTTTAGAAAAAAAATCATACATTCATACACTTTGAAATTCATATATTCATTAACATAAAATGAAGAAATAATGGGATTCATAAAAAATGTGCCATGAAATACATATACATATATTTAACATCATCTAAATTGTACATTTTTCACAAAATGGCACCTTGTACCCAATATACAAAATGACAACAAGTGCCATAACATGGAAAACAACCATACGGTGTCCTATATACAAAATGGAATTAATTGGTCAATCATTGACCACCTCCACCCTCGCCACCATCAGGAACATCCTGAAAATCTATCTTTCTTCTCTTGCTTGAAGAAGCACTTTGAGTGGTACTAGGCCTGGGCATGCTTCCTCACTCCAGAGACTTCACAAAGAAAAAACATTGTTATAAGTTTTTTTCCTCAATGAATTAAAATACATACAAAATGATACTTTGTAAATTAACCTAAGACAACTCGCCAACTGAAAATTGTGAGGGTGTTACCCTCCTCTGCGATCCCAATCTCTTAGCGATGCCACCCTATGTCAGTGGCGAGGATCAAATCAAGAAAATTAAACAAATATGTGTAAAGTCAAATTCATGATACATAAAAAATTATCATCAACACATTATCTCACCATGAATATCTCGACCGTCGATGGAGATTTGTTGGTAGGTGGAGCTCTCGAATGTACAATATGCTCCCAGGAAACCTCTATTGTGGAAGCATCGATGGATGGGGACTATGGAGATGGTGGGGGGGGTGAGTGGCATATGGGTGCATCCACTGTGGATGGATGCAATGGAAGAGGTGGTGCAGATGGGTGGCCTGCGGGTGAATCTACTGATGATACATGGAATACGATAGATGCTAGGGGTGGGAAACAATGGACCCCCACATGCTATACAAGTGATGAGAAATACCTTGGTATGGAGTAAGCTAACCCAAAAGCAGATCTCGGGTGGCCATGGAGTGTAATAGTACTATAGCTAGAGAATATGTATGCAGTCTGCATACATATTAATAATATTGAACTATTAGTACCAAATAATAAAATTCAAAAACATAAACACAACAAATTTGATATTTAAACAATATTTAACTCTACACATGATACATGTGATGTAGGTGACTTGTCCATCACAGATGGACATTCCCCGACATCGCCTGGTCCCACATCGTGTAGAAACACATGAAGAACATTAAAAATTTGAGGATGCCATAAAATAAAGAAATGACTATGGTGAATTTATCAAATTTTACACATACCTATGTATGAGGTACTCCCAATGAGTAGGATATCTCTATTGTTGCATCAGTGGTGGAGATAGGCACTAATACATCATAGGCCTAGAGGTTCTGCTACACAGACGTAACAACTGCAAAAAAACATACAATAAAATATCGATATAAATACACAGAATACAAAATAAATATATAATGATAAGAACATAGTGATGATTAAGATACTATCCTCCTCCATAAAGCAATGATGTCCATTGGCCTCCATAGGCCCATAGCAGGTTTTTCCACAACTTGAGCATCTGTGAGGTTCACATGGATGGTTGTTATTTCCATGTGACATGTCCTCACTAAACTATGTTGTGCAGGGTGAAGCTCTGACCCCTCTATCAATTTCATCGGCATGCACCTTCTACTGAGATAATGCAACAAAGCTTCCATGTTGCACTAGGCTTCTATTCAATGATGAAATAGCTCGTTGTATTTGTTGTAAGATCTATGCAACAAGAGGATTTTGGGCAGAGGGGTCAGGCATTTTCCCGGGGGGACAAGGAACTAACATGGGATCACACATGTCATGCTCTTGGTCTTGTGTGGACCCTCGACCCACCCCCTGGAACTCACCCATGTCAAAGTAGTTGACATGCAAACCCAAAATAAATTTATCTCATAATTTTCTCAATACATATAAGGGTACCTCCCTTTTATTGTAGGGAAGTTGATCAAATACCATATACCACCTTTCCATTTAGTTTTGAGTAATCTATGGATGGATACACCAGTCAATAAAAATGTGTTTTTTTTTTCATAGGTAGTTCTTGTCCATTTCGAGGATGCCTAAAAATAGACAATAGTTGTTGTTTTGAAATACCCAAGTTTCTGACTTGGTTTCTATCCAATCTAGTGTTGTAGTACTCAAACATTCTTTCCCTATACTCAGAAATAGAAGTCAATTCCCCTTGGGAACTTGTAATGGACCTCACAATGACATCAAAATAAGTAGCCAAGGACACTTTTCTTGGTTCTTTGGTGCCCCTTAACTGATCTACAAGTGTTCTTAATGTAGCCAACCCCTCATCAATTTTGGTGTTTGTATTGGGTGTTTGTGGTGGGTTGGTGTTTTTCTCTCCTTGGTCTACTGGTGGGCAGTTTACATTGTCACCGGGTTCCATTTTATAAAGTATGATGCAATTTAAAAAGAAAATTTAATAAGTGGACTTATGACTAAGGTATTACACACAACAATGCAATTTTATCCCAACAAAATCATTAACATAATTTTGTGTAAAACAAAGAAAAGATATGTTTTATATTTACATTAATGAACTTGAAAAAAACATATGCAAGATTGGTGAATTGTTGAGAGATTTACATTCAAGTATTAATTATGTGTAGTGAACCTTGCTAATAATTTTTCAATGGCATTGGTATTTACATCCATAACCTATGACTAATCTTTTGTATTTTTGCAAAACCACGATGGAAATATCCTAGGCTTTTCTCCTTCTTCACTTTCTTCTTTTCTTGCTCAATGTAGGAAATTTGTGAAGCACGGTGTGCAAATGAGCACAAAATGTGCCCGCGGTCCTTAAAAAAGGGTGCAACAAGAACGTGTGTGCGTTCCTGTTGGCGAACCTATGTGGCAAGCATGTTGGAGGCTTGGGCCTTGCCAAAACTATAGGATTAGGAACGCGTGCATGTTCCTGAGAATGCTCACATGTTCATGTTGACCCCCTTGCCACTTTTCATCCACCAACTTTGTGCACTCAATCGAATATAGATATTTGGTTAAGAATTACATAGCTCCTACCCATCTTCTACATGGCTAGTTTATTGGTATTGTTTATTTTTACAACCTAAGTTTATAGGCCCAAAGAAAGTGGAGGTCCACCTCGTCGAAACAACATAGGCTTAAGAAGATCCACTAGAGCAGGAATAGATTTACAAGCAATGTCACCCATCATTATTTTACCGATTCTAAAAATGAATTCAAGAACAACCTAGTCAAGACTGTAGATCAAATAAAATTATTTAGCTAAGTCTATAGGGTTTAATATGTTTGAATCCCCACTCCCAAGTACTTGGATTATACCTCCAAACACTCCTAAGTTTGCAACTACAAGTGTTCCCCTACGTCAATTCCAAACAATACTAGCTAATTCTTATGCAACAAAACAACTATCAATCACTTCCTCATACCATTAGTACTATGGAAAGAGGTGGTATTGTTTGCATTGTATAAGTACCAGCTTAAATAAAATATCTATCTTAGAATAAATAAGCTAATAAAAATTCATTGAACCATGTACCTCCACCATCCACGCTCAGAAAAGAATATAAACCATATCATGACCTATCTTAATTTCTTGGTTGTTAGAGGGACTACATTGAGATGTGTTTTTACATATCATGTAACGTACCCAGCTCCATGTTACACGTCAAAATTACTCAACTGGATAAGTGTCGCATGTCCCTCTCAATTGTCGTAAGTGTCGCACCTTCCTTACAACTTTCGCAAGTGTCGAAAGTTGGTCACAAGTGTCGCAAATGATGTTCAGACATACTGCCATGTCAACGACACTAATGAGACACTTATAACATCTCATATGCCTGATTTGAAGAAGGAGAATTGGTTTAATAAAGTCAAATAACTCTTGACACCTGAAGAAAGCCCCGAAACAAAGGTTTTGAGGAGGAGCAGTCCCCTATTTCAGCCCTAGAAGCGCTGGCGCTCCCATACAAGGCTTCAGGGAACGTTATAATGCTCCCCAGCCCCCTCTGAAGGAGCGCTACTCATATTGAAGGCACTAGCGCTCCCCTAAAGATTACCAGGGAGCGCTACAGTGCTCTGATGCCCCTTCTAAAGGAGCGTTGCCTAATCTGAGGCAGTAGTTGGCCCGTTGAGGAGAATAAGGGGAGGATCTTTCGAGATTAGGAGGCAGTTGTGTTCGAATTCTTGGTTTCATCAAGAGATCCCTGATATCAGGAGAAGGTTCCCAACTTGTTCTAAAGATAAATCAAGAGGTTAAGCTCCTCTTAACCTATATAAACAGACTCTATGATGGTGGAAGGGGAGAAGAACCGAAGATATGAAACTTATGATCTTGGAGGAAACTCATAGTCAGCCAAAGGAGAGTGATCAGTGAAGCTGTTGTTATCCAGGTTGTGGATCTTTCAGGAAAGGGTTAGATGAAGGGGACTTGACGAAGCTGTCGCATTCGCATCTACGATTGTAAGTACTGCTGTCGTTATTCTCATCAATATGACATGCTTG
>SNQJ01S0105458.1:0-30089 GCA_010110895.2 Picea sitchensis
TACCGAAAGCCGCGACGTGAAGACCAGCATGAGCATGATCAAACTCAGGAATGTTATCAATAGCATCTTCAGATATATCATGAGGGTAACCAACAATTCCTGAAAAATCAATAGGATTCCAAAAACTATCCATTGAAAAAAAAATCTGGGACCCAAAATTACTAAGGATCCTACAAGAAAGACAGCATGCCAACTTCATCCACAAAATTTTTCAAGTTCAAAGATGAAACAAACAAGCTGTGAGCCCCTTCTTGAAAAATGCCTTGTCAAACTATTTAGAAATGGAGTCGCCAGATGACCAAGTTAACTTCAGACAAACAAGGGCATCAAACAAAGCAAAAACAAGAAGGAAAACAAAAGTTAGATTTTATTAAGTTTGGAACAAGGATTGGCTATCAGTGAGTGCTTCTTCCCCAAGAATTTCAAGCAGCCAACAAGGATTACTCCTTGCAGTATACTTGATAGATTAGTTCAATGGAGTCGCCACTTGGAGAAGAATCACACAAAGCTAACCAATAAAAGTTCAAAGAATTTTAAAGGACTAAAGTTTTATATTACTTAGTTCTAAAAAGGATAAAGAATGCGGATTTAAAAGGATAAAAAGAATAAAGAATAAGTTAAATTCGGTTAGACCAAGGATAAATGACTTATCCTGACAGCAGCTCCAAAGATGTTGTCATCATGCACACTTGGAGGCATTGAGCTAAGTCGGCTCATGGTGTGCCCTCGGAGACAGTGTCTAAGTCCTTGCTTGTCACCTTAGCAGGAACTTGTAAGATCTAGGCTTACTCTAGGGAAGCCAGGGGGTTGTCCCCGTTATAAGTTGTTTTAATTACAAGTGTTCCTAGGAGTTAGTTTATTGTTGTATAGTAGGGAAACTAGCCTATATGGCAAGCGACAATGCAAGTTTAATCAGGTCCTAAACTATATACAAGAAGTGACCCTTTCCCTAAGTCAATTTTGACTAGTGCCTAAGGTTGGGTATGGGGTCAACTAAGTAATAAAAAGGGTGTTACGTTACAAGATGTTTTACAATTAAATCAGAACAAACTACCCAAAACCCCAAAGATTAGAATTACTTACAAGAGTTATAAAAGTTACAACAAATGAGATATACAACAATACAAGATACAAGATAGATACAAGTCATCCCTAGGGCCAGCCATGCCCCAATAGCGCTTACTCTCTTGGACTGCCTTCATTGGCAATCTATCCACTCAAGCACATAAGGATGAAACAAGTGATGCCTCCCAAGAGTGGGATACTCGGTCACTTGTTTATCCACACCACGACAATGATAAATTGATCAACACGATATTTAGATTAAACCAATATATCATATCACCATGAAAGATTAGGCCAGATGGGTGCAAGATAAAGATATGACAATTGGATAGAATCACAAATGTTAGCTATCAATACATCTACTTCCCAAACATGTACAAGTGTGATCTATGCAACTAGTGATTCTTATTAAGCGTTTTAGATCCACCCCTAACTATGGCCAATTAGTCTCAACTCCCTTATTACCTTGAAATGAAACAGTGCTCAAGATCATGGGCTTTTACCTCGACCCTAGCTTCCAAAGGTCAGCCAGTCACTTCCTCTGACTAAGAAAGTAGTCTGAGAAGGGATCCCCTAGCGGAATCTTGGGACGGTCCCCCGCCACTTTCCCCCACTGACTGGCCCTCTGGCCCGTTTTAGATGGCAAAAAGCAGGTTGTTTAAAGACTCCTTGATGTTTCTAAGTATTATTATGATCCTCCTTGAATTGGATCTTAGGTTTTGTTGGTTAGTTTTAAAGGCAAGTTTTAAGCACTTGTGTTTATCTTCTTTAACGAAGGGCACATTGAATGAGAAGTGTTACAACCAATTGCTTGAAATGAAGATAAATTATACCACCATAAGCATGTGACAATGAATCAATATAGCAATGAGCTTAAACCATCAAGTAGACATCATGTTGAGATATATCCATAAAACACAAAGCATGAAATGTTACTTGAAGTGAAAGGAAAGATAACCTTAAGATACTTTTAGGTGTTTAAGCTTATGAAAGTATAAATGATATAGATTACTTGCACATGAAATTAGGAAGTGTGATAGCTTAAGAAATTAATGAAACCATAAGCAACATATTAAACTATCCACGTGTACACCATAAGCATTGGAAAATAAATGAATTCAATGTATCTAATCTTTCACATGAATTGCTTTTGAATCAGATTTTTAAAACTACAAGCCAATGTATGTGTTATATGTTCAATACAACAACCAAAGATTAAAACTTTAAGAGCATAAGATGACTAAACCATAGATGTACTAAAAATGTAGCAAGTAGATTAAGATTAGTTAAGTTTATGAGTGACTTAAATAGCAATTAGATTTAAACTTTTAGCATGTGTATTTAAGCATTCAAAACATAAAGTAGGTTAACTATCATGCATCAAAGGTTTAAACAAAAGCAACTACTAGCATGTAGACTAACAAGATACTAACAAAAACTGTTGATGTGTGCAGCAAAAGGATGATAACAGTGATATGGAGATGGCTGTAGGTACACACAAACAAGCAAAAGAGACAGGGGGCGTAATGAAAGCAGCAACAACAAGGAGAGGGCCATTGAGCATGCAAAGCCCTAGGCAGAGTGACTCTAGCGATACTAGGACGTGAGCTAAGAGGAGAGAGAGTACATTGGGTATGCTTGACCCTGAAGGCTGTATGCTAGGGTGGTAATTAGACTAGCCAATAGGCAAGTGAGCTATAAGGTGCCCAAAGGGCACTAGGCAGTGGGCTAGGAGGAGCCTCAAAGGGGCCTCCAAAAAACACAAACTTGCTTGGTTTTAGATAGGAAATAAAAGAGCCTAAGCAATGTAAATTTCAAAATATGCTAAGTGACAAAAAGGTAAAGACTTGAAGAGAAAAACAACTTAGCAAATAGATTAGACTACAACATGCAAATAAAATTAGCTAGATAACCTCCACAACTAGATTTAGATCATGTAAACCACAAGAAGCTATCTAACCCTAGGCATCAAAAGATAAGAGCATATGATATTCAAGATGTAAATAGAGCTAGGTTACAAATGTAGATCTACCTAAAATATTAGCAAAAGTTAGATTTATTCTAAACAAGGAATGAAAGAATAAAGAATAACTAGATCTAAGGTTATGCTGTTTCTAGGGCTTAGAAAATACTTACAAGCTTCAGAAAATCATGGAAGAATGAAGGAGAAAAGGGAATCTAGTTACTTAAACCCAAGAATGGTGAGCTAGAAGCCTCTAGGATTTTCTATCACGACAAATGATCCAAAGATATGGCCAACGCCTGTTATATCGACAAACAAACCTGGCGATATAAACATGATAAAGTGAAAGAAATTTGTGTAAACACAGGAAAATTTCCGACCAGCAATATGATTGAAAATATATTGATTTGACCTATCAAATACTAACAATGAGCTGAAAAAACAAGTTGGAGTGAATGAGTAAAGAATATGACAAAATAGGAGAGGGATTGGAGTTTTTGTTGGTCTCAAGGGATGGCTTCTCCACAAACACAACCCTAGTGAAACCCTTGATGATGACCTACAAAATTAGTACAAAACAAAAGTATGGCATAGATAGTTATCACTTTGATAAGTAATAAGAGGAATCAACTACAATCTTAAAACTATATCAAAAGAAAAACACAAACTAACAGGGATAACATTAAAATTAGCTTGTAGCTTAACATAGATAGACAAGATCTAAACCATAAATCCAATCTTACAAAAACATTACAATATCACCTCATATGATGAAGTGCAAAGCAACAAGAAATCCACACCAGTCCTCAAAAGCTTTTCTAGCTATTTGTAAAGAATGAAGATGTTGGAGTAGATCTTCCAAAAATCTCAAGAGCAATGAATGGATGGCTTAAAGATGTAAAAGAGCAAAAGAAAGATGGAACAATGAGAAATTTCAGCATAATAAGGAGTTAGCACAAGAAAAGGTGAAAAAAAATGAGGGGAAAGTTCTTTTATACCCTAGAAGAGACCAAAGGAAGGGTCTTGGATGTGCAAGTGTTAGTTTGAAGTTTAAACAAAATCTCAAGAAAGACACACCATCTGGGGTTTGAAAGCTAGATCTATGGTGTAGATTTATTAGAAGGTGTTGGGATCAAGCAAAAGAGGTGTGAGAGGCCTTGGGATTGATGCCAAGGAAGGTGAGAGGTCCAAATAATTTTAAAAATCATTTTGTGGGTTTCTAGAAAAGGAGGCATTAACTCCTCTTGGAGGGCCCAAAAAGTGTGAAAATGAAGGAAAGGAAGAGAATTAATGAGAAAAATTGATTGGGACCATTCTAGGAAATAAAGTGGGGTCAAAAGGGAGTCATAACTCATGAGAGGGGCCCCAAATAAATCCTAAACAACCTCCACCAATGAAAAGCGTCACTTTCCCTAGGAGGGTGTGAAAATTGAATGTGAGAAGGTGGGTAAGAGGTTAAAAAAGGTTTGGGGACAGGTTTTTGGTAGGGGTTGGGTCTAGAGTGAGTCTAGGAAGGCGTGCCACACATGTGGGTGCCTTGTTTAGCGTTTCGAGGGTTAAAATTAAATAATTAGATAGTGTGGGTCGAATTTCCCCCCAGGGCAAGAGGGAAAAGGGTCAAAAGTCAATTAATAAGTTAAATTAGGTTAGGAAAAGGTTGGGAAAGGCTTGGGTAGGCTAGGATTGTCTTCTTGCCACTTTCCACTTTTTCATCCACTCATTAACTCAAATTACAATAGTTTTGCTTGTTTTTAATAAAATCACCTTAGCAATTAAAATTGTTTTTTATACTTGACTCTAAGTGGACTTTGACACTTAAAAATAAACCAAATTTGTGGGAAAGCTTGGCATTAGATTGTAGGGTGTGCTATTCCGTTCATTTTGAGCAGAAATACCCATATCTTTCTCCTAAAGACGAAGTTTTACAATATTAAGCTCAAAAAATAATTAATTAGATGCAATTTTAAAATAATTTAGTGTGCTTCATCTAGACTCGACTGAATTCATGAGAACTTGAGACTAGCACTTTGGCATGGTCGTTTTACAATAATCCTAAAGGTTACTCAATGGGCCGAGATCATCAGGCCTTCCCGCCGCAGAGGCAGCATGGGAGGAAAAAACTCAATGGAGATTAACTTGACTAATTAGGCCACATTAACTCTCCTGAGATTAAAAAAAACCCCCCGATGAAAGGAAATCCCCCAATGAAAACATCCCAAAGTTTCTGACCTAACTATATGATCCATGCCGACATTATTACATTATTACCCTGTGAGGGGTCGCAATCTTGTTTACAAAATTTAAGTCTTGGTGTTTAAAACGCCGGTAGAACCCTAACATATTGATGCAGATAATCTTTCATTATGACCTCCCAGTGCTAATGACGGATCCATGAGAAATTATGTTGCAAATGTGGAGAGGTTGGGCTGCACCTATCCCACAACTCCTCTAAGCTGCCACATGTGAGTGATGGAGAGTGGGGATGGTGCCACCTCTTAAGGGTGTATCTAAGGTACCTCTCTAAGAGGGGCACCTCTCTGACATCCTCTAAACCAAAACGCCTCTTACCACTTATCTCCAACACCTCCCTACTTGCTTCTATGGCTGCCACCTTGCCTTTTGAGGCTTTACTCACTCAAACATGTTAAAACATGTTTTCCAAAAGTGGTATGATTTTATTTGACTTTTGGGTTTTTTGAGTAAAATTGATTTTAAGTAATTAAAATCACTAAGTTTACTCAAATAAGTGAATTACTTAGGTAATATGGGTGCTTTAGGTCAAAAATGAACACCCACCAAGGCATATATGAAGTCCCCTAGTACTTTTAAAACAACTTTATTTTTTAATTAAAAATTTTTTTTTTTTTTTTTTTTTTTTTTTTTTCAGTTAATTAAAAAAATCCTAAGGGGACTTAGCACATTTCCATAAGACTTGAGTGTGTTTAGCATGAGTATATACATTAGACACTAGGCTTAGATCCATGCTAAGGCCTAACTATGAGTATATATGGCTTCCCGGAGGAATTGATATATAGGCTCAACAATGTGTATCTTTAATCATTTGACATACTATCCGTTGCTCTTTTACCTCCCCAATGATTGGCGGTCCCGAATTTGAAAACTTGATCATGTTATATATTGGTTTGGTGAATTGCAAAACATACCGAGCCTGTGTCCAAAACTGACTGTCGAGCATTGTGTTCTTGACTGATAATGCACCTTTTTTTATCACTGCTCAAATCATCCAATTCATCACTCATCACCATATTAGCCAAAGCTTGTCTTACTTTCAATAGGCGCCTAAAAGTGAGGTAATAGCTAAAAAATCTAGTTGGTGCAATCTTAAATATATGCAACCTAGATTAAGTGATATAGAAATGGTATGACCTTAGATACTTAGGTGATATATTTGATGACTTTGCTTCCCTCTCTTGTGATTAATCCATCCACATTCTTTATGTTTTACAATATCATGCATCAAAAGGTTCAAGGTGTGCACCAAACTGAGACCAAAAGATGTGTGGGTGCATGGTTCAATGATTTTAACTCCCTTACAATTTCTTGCATTATCAATGATTACTTGAATCATTAAAGACCGCTTCGTAATTGTTTTCAAGAGCTCTGAAATGTTTTGAAGTTACTTATTGAAGATGAGTCGTAACAAGAAACCGCGCACCACTAATGGCTTACTAGTAACTAACCCGTTTTGCCAATTTGATATAAAGAAGGAGGAGAGCCTGAGGCCTTGCTTTAGCAACAGGTGAGCCTCTCTCCCCTAGGGTTTTGTTTCTAAAGCCCACTTAAGCTACAACTGGAGCCACTGCTTCTAGTCTTTAGTGATCCTCTTCAACTCTTGTGTCCATCAACTAGCGACTCCATTAACCCTAAGGCCTTTGTTCTCCAGGCCTCCAGCGTTGAAGTGAGAGTGATCAAACAACTCTCAAAACTCTTTGAATCTCAAACCCTAACTTCACTAACCCCTTCATTTAGCGTCATCTTTGGTTACTTCATCTTTGATGCAACAACGTCTTGTTTAAGAGCAATTGAATGGTGGTTTTGGCATTAATTGAATAAAGTGTAGATTGGTTTAGCAGACCATTTGTTATGCTTGTGGGTGAAGTGTTATATCTTTCATTGCTATTGATAAACATTGACTTATTCAACATTATTGCTATTGCTCCTGTCAGATCTGTAAATTACAAACATTGAGATACCAAACACATATATATTAGTTTAACTGTTGTCTTGTTCCCAGCAGGTGTTCTTCATTGGGGAATTACTTTATTATTTTTGCTTTGTGGGACTATCTATTTTGGTGGTGAATTGTGAAGGGTGAAATCTTATCTTTGTCCTTTTGGCCTTTGCCCCTTCAAATTCTCGCAGTCATCAGGAGTCCCCTCATTTAACCTCCCAAGAAAAATCACCATCAAGTGGCATTGGTTGGGATATGGTTCCACCATTAAGAGTTTAGCTTCCATCTATTTCTTCATCCTGGCTTCTATGTGTGACTTTGGCATTTAGGATACCCAGATCATTCTCCTCTAAAATAGGCCTTTTTGAAGTGGCTGCCTCATGAGCTATCTTCAAACTTGCCTACAGGTGTTTCCACTTGTTTGATAGTTTCCGAGTAACTGTTTGACAAACAAAAGAGGTTCAATAATCATCCTTTGTCTTTCAGAAGGAAGACTCCAAAGAACTCTCACATTCAAATCACTTTTTTAGGAAGAGCCTTCCTTTAAGAATCATGTCTAACTCTCAGCTAGCTACTGGGCCTAACCAATCAAGACAATGATGTCTCTCTTTTCAACCGTTGAATATGACCCTTGAACACCTAAACCAAGATGCCTTCAAAGTATGAGAAGTGGTTGCCCAGGTTGCAGATATATTACAGTAAGTGCCGAAGAACTGACAACTTTGGGCATTTTCGACTTCACCCCATTAGTGATGTTCTTTGAAGATTGATATAGAGTTGTTCTAGCTATACACAGTGCCTTAAGGCGTTGGTACCTCAGCCTTACTGATGGAAGCATCAAAACCATAGATAGAATTGAAGAGGCCTTTCTAAAAAGATGAGTGTCCAAAGAGATGCTAATGCTTCTCCTGAAATTGAACAACCTTAAATGAAGAAATGAATCATTTGGGGTTTCCACACCAGTTAGAGGACTTTCTGGAATTCCATGGCCATCATCAAAGATTATTACTGTCCATTACGGATCCTGGCTGTTATCTTCTTAGGGAAAGAAACCCCCAATCCATCCAACAGGCCCAAGATATCGCTACTAAAATAGAGGAAACCTCCTTTCATCCAAGATTGGGCCTTTTGGGGGCTTAGACATGACAAAGATGATTCACAATCTTGACCTGCTTCTGATCTATGTACCCATTATGAAGCTGGAATCTATGGATGGTATCATAAAATCAAGAGGAAATGAACATGATTGTCGGGTGAAAGATCTGAGACCAATTTGGGTCCCGATGCAGGAGAACAGTTCAGAAGGTAGTATAGGCAAAGGTAGGCATGAAGTTAGAACCGTTATTTCTGACATTGTTGATGAAAATCATGGTGCTGGAATGCAGAGCACATTACAGACATAGGTGCCCTTACAAATGGTGAAGCTATCAATAAAGTCAAACAACATGATTGTTCATGGAGTTCCTCAGAATCATCTCATGAATCACGAGACTATGTCGAGGAAGGCTGTGGCTTTGGTGGAATGTTGGGGATGGTGGTAGCTAATAACTTGGATGAAATCTTGAGAAAAGCTAAAAGAGCAGGCACAGGTATAGGAAGAAAGAATTTGAAACAACCCATTCCTGATCAGGCAAAGCCCCCACCACTGGAAATGCTTCTTCCCAAGACATCCAAAGTTTGTGAGACATTTGGGCGACTTGGAAGGGGCATTATCAAAAATGCACCTAAACGTCCCCCTGAGAGAAGCGATCAAGATCCTCATCCATCAATGAATGCTTTGATACTTTCTTTTGAGGATCAGATGAAACTATGGACCCCTCTATTATGTTACAAGATGATCACTTCAGGGTCCAATGAAAGCCTCCTTTATTCATGATGTTGGCAATGAACGACAAGAACATCAATAATTGCATGTTAGATACAGATGGTGCCAACATGGTGTCACTCAAAGTCTGTGACAAGTGGGTTTGAAGGTCACACGGCCTTATATAAATGTATGTGGTTTCTAATCTAAAGCCATACCCGCACATTGGGTGGTTGAGAATGTTGAAGTGCGTCTAAAGGAGTATCTGGAGAAGATGGTCCACATTGACATCATGTGTGTCAGGGTATGTGGGGATGTTATTTATCTAGGAAGTTTGCTACAATGTTAGGTGGTATGGGAGATGGACCTCACATTCTTGCAGTTTCCTTTGAAAAATGGAACGGTAGGACATCTAATCAATGTGCCAATAACTGGGGACCATGCGCAGGATATTACTCACCCGTCAATAATAACAAAGCACAAAGCGAGATGATACAAAATCTTCAAAAATATTCTCGAAGATATATTGCAGAGGGTTTTGATCAGATCAAATGGCCCCAGAAAGAAGAATATAACAACTCTAGATGGATTAGGTAAAAGTGGGACGGTGAAGATATTAAAGAAACATGAGATGACGTACAAATCCACTGTCTCAATAGGAAGTTTTACAACAGGCTTACCATGGCCTCGGCATTACACCAGTGTTGTTCAAGGAACGACCAAATTCAAAGTCAGAAAGTACAAGGAGACATGGTATGGATGTGGGATACGCAAAAAGGAGAGCCAACCAATGTAAAAAGAAGCACTGGTCTTGAAAACCGGACCCTTCTAGTTGGAATGGAATCAGTCAGCGACTCATATTATCTATCCACTATGAAGGGAAGAAGGCGCCCATTACCAATCAGCAGACTTTATCCCCAAGCCCCACCAAGGTGGGGGACCTGAATTCATGTAGGTAAGTCGCAGGAGTAAGTAGGCATTTTTAGTGTATTATGCCATTTTGCATTTCATGTTGGTTTGCTTTCACATTGTTGATTGTTTTTTGGTTTATATATATATCTATATCGAAAAATTACCACCCCATTTTTCATTCTTAGTGCCCTTCGGTGAAGCGGTCGTAGATTCTTGAGATCTTTGAGTTATCATGCACTCTATAGATGAGCACATGTCCCAGTTGGAGCGGATGTTTATCTCCGATTTACAGGGATTATGGAGATCATGTCTACCGAGGCCATAGGTCCTAATTTATCCGGTGTTGGCGGAAGCGGGAGGCGTTTTAAGGAAAGCGGGGCTTTGTCCCGAGGCGTCATTTCCAAAATCCTGGGAAGCCCGAAGCGTCAGGCATCACATTATATATATATATAATTTTTTATATATATTGCATTTATATTAAAAAATATGTATAAAGACAAATTAGTTGCATAATATATGAAAACATACATATTTGTGCATCAATATAGATAGAAATGACATCCATACTACATACTAACATAGTTCATCAATGATTAATCATTAGAGCATCAAACATCTAATTATAAATTACCTTGGTGTAGAAAATAAACCATAACTTATGAAATGAAATCATATATCCAAAAAGTGTCAACAATAACATGAGTCATAACCAAATAGTTATCATTTTACAAAATAGGCCATCTACGCTGAAGTTACTATGAACTTTGAAGACAGAAAGGTCCAAGCCTCTCCAAGGACCAAAGCAATAAAGTTTAAAGTTTAAGATTAAACTGAAGTCTAAAGTTTAAACAACTGCTAATGAAAGGGAAAATTCATAAACAACAATCAGGGTCCTCCTTCCACCACCATGGTACCGCATCAGGCCTCGATAATTGGTAGTGCCGAGAAATAGATCTGGGGCAGTACACAAGTACAGAAAGATGAAGCCCCTCTGTAGCTGAAACTGGACATGGGGCCACACTAGATGGGGTCCCATCTCAACATGATCATCATCATCCAAAAGACACCCTCCAATTGCTCTAAAAAACAATCCTCCATCACTCCAAATTATCCTCCTCCGGATTATTGTCCCAACGCCTCAAGTTTTGATCCATCTGTGCCTCCTTACAGTAATGGGCCAACAATCTCAAGTTGTAATGAACATAGACCAAGCTCTCAACCCGACTTACATTCAACCTGTTCCTTTTAACTCTATGGACAATTGGCCTGTAGGTGCTCCAACACCTCTCGCAGAAGAATGTTCACCACAGCTTCCGTGTACCAAGCCTCATGCTTTGTGACGCCATGCATGATTCACCACTCAAGAGAACTCAGTTCCCTAGATATTGCATGGTTGGTTCCAAAGGCACCCTTGCTAAGGATATAATGGCTCAATTGTTTCCTTATGTTTTCACACTCCTGATAGGGCCGATTTATCTTCTTTCATGCCTTTACTTGAACCTACGGATCTTGGTGTGGTCTTTTCTAGGTCCCACCACCAGGTGCTGGTAATGAAAACCATGATACATGGTAGTATTTGAATTAATTGCAGCACAACTAAAAGCATGTAATGGAATACTGGCATTTCCCCGTTTTCCACCTCTACGAATATGTTCTTGAGTTGTTGACATCTTTAAGTGAACAATGCTTTTAATTTGCCTAGCATGCATCCATACACCTCCCCAATGATTGGCTGATCTGAATCTGAAAACTTGATCATTTTATAAATTGGCTTGGTGAATTGCCAAACAAACCGAACCTGTGATAGCTGATGTCAAGGGCCGTCTCTACTATTCCGATTGTTGCACCTTCTCTATCATTACTCAATTCATCCCATTCATCACTCATCACCATACTAGCTAAAGCTTGTCTCACCTTCAATAAGAGCCTAAAAGTGAGATAATAGCTAGCAAACCTAGTCTTTGCAATCTTCAGTCGCTACAACTTATAGAGTAAAGGCCATAAATGTAGTGGATCCTTGTATGCCCAGTGATTAATTTGATCAGTTTCTTCCCCCTCTTGCACAAGTCATTAATCCATCCACAACCTTTATGCTTGACAATATCATGAATCAAAAGGTTCAATATGTGCACAAAACACCCTGACCAAAAGACGTGTGGATGAGCCCGCTCAATGATTTTACCTGCTCACTTACAATTTGCTGCATTATCAATGATTACTTGAATCACATTAGAAGGACCAACATCATTAATTGTTTTCAAGAGGAGCTGAAATCTTTTGGAAAGATGCAATAATTGAAGATGAGTCATATGTTGTGAGAAACACTGCACCACTAGTTGAAACACCAAGAACATTGATCAAATGTTGGTTTCTAACATTTATCCAACCATCTGATACAATAGATACCCCAATGGCTGACCATTCATCTATAAACCGTGTTAGAGCTCTTTGAACTTTTGCTGTTTCCCTGTCAAGTAACACAATCTAGCTTTCTCATAGCTAGGGCTCTTGTATCCTTTGGGGGCTTAGTTGATTGCCTTGACAACATCGCGCCAATAAGGGGAGCGAAACACATTGAATGGTATACCACAAGCATAGAGAAATTGGGCCACTTTTACATCCACCTCATCCCTACCACCAACATCAAAGAAATATGTTATTGTTCTTATAGATCCAGTTGAGAACCCGGTGCCACATTGAGATTGGAGATGTGTTGCCATAGCAAAATCTAGATGAGGCATCGTATTGAAGCTTTTGTTTTTACCATACCTTTTTTGTGAAGTTTCCTCTATCTTTGCTATATTTTGTCTGTCCTTGGATATATACAGGACAAAGTCGGTGGACCCCTTGTTGTCATCAGTCTCCATTACACCACAAGATGCCTCCTTAGACGGGTAAATGAACCGGTATAAGGTTTTCCATCATATTGTGGAGTTGTAGGGACATACAAATTTAATGCTTTCCACCACCTCTCCATCCTCAACTTTTGACACCAAAATTGCCACCAGGGTCTTGATAAATCTTTGTGTCCTCCATTTCCCTCTTCATTTCCCTCTTCCTCTTCTAAGTTTTCATCAACTTCATACTGTGGGTCACCATGAAAATCACAACTATCATCTTCTTCCCTTCGATGCTTTCTCCCCGCCACAACCATGAGAAGCAAAATAGGAATGATAAACCAAAAGCAAACCATTTTCTTCAAGTTTCTGATGCACAATCTGCAATAAAATAAGAGAAAAAGGAATGGGAAAAGTAGAGAGGAGCAAAAACGTGTAAGTTGGCTTAAAGGAAGCTGAGGGAATTTGGGGTTTGGAGCACCTCTTTGGCTTCTTAGAAATTTGAGCACTTGGAAGATGGTGCCTTTATTATATCCAAGCTCCTCTTTGCTCACTCATCCAAGCTCTCCTTTGCTCTCTCATCCTCTCCAATCCCTCTCAACCTCTCTTTGCTCTCTCCTCCAAACTCTCTCCTCCAGGCTCAAGATGAAAGAATGAGGATAGAGGAAAAAATATTTTATTCTCCTCCTTTCCCTCAACCTAAGCTACTCCTTCATTTACCCAATTCAAAATTAAAAAAATTCAGACTTTTTCTAAAAAGCAGCAGTCCCTTGAAGCGTAGCATTCATCTTGAAGCGTCATTGGCTTGACCTCTGAAGCCCGAGCCTTCAAAATGAATCTGATTTTCAATGAAATCGCTTCCTTTTTGAGTCGCGCTTGGAGATTGGGTCTGGGGCCTTTTCACTTTAGGATCGGAAGCTTGAGACTTCGAAGCGGGGGAAGCTTATTGTTCTATGAACATGATGCCGAGGCGGGATGGCTGAGCATGGCCACAGGTGCCTATCTGTATTCCATGGATTTGTTTGTTGCAGCAACAACATCCATCACCATCGGCTTGGTCTTGTATGAAGGGTTCTTGCTCCCAAGTGATGGTCGAGGAGTATCATATGTGTCACTTTTGATCGTTGAAGCCTTTAAATATATGCATATGATTCCTTTTAATAAGCCTTGATCTTGATGCTTCACTTGACCATGCTTGGGGAAATTAATTTCTTATTATGGGTCTTGGTTTGCCAGCAGGGGGTTTCTAAAGAGCCTGCAGTAATGCTCCCATCCTTCTCTGCTGTTTCATCTTATCTCCCACTCATTTATCCCATTCCCTTGTTGAACATTGGGTTGACTTGTTTGTAAGATTGCACCTTATATCGTGGGAAGAAGAGGCTAAAGGTATTAAAAGCATTTGGTAAAAAGATAAAGCCTAGAAATAAGACCTAAAGGATGCTTGAGGGATCCAGAAGGCAATAAACCTCTAGTGTCATAAGAAATAAAGGGACTTCAGGAAAATAACAAACTTGACCCTGAATCAGAGGATGAGGGGGTCTCATCAGGAAAGACCAAGCCTATTAGGTTAATGGGTACCTAAAAGTATGAAATTTCCATCATCTGGTTACCCACTTAGTGACTGACAACTAGTTGCATGTGAGGAAAGAGGATCATCTGGCCAGCACTTCTCATCTCATGAAAGTACTTGTGGGTAGCTGCTTGTCGACTCTGGTCATCATGCCAAGGCATTGTCCTCTGGTTAGCCATGAATAAAAAAAGAAAAAAGAAGAAGAAAAACAAATAAAAAATAGAGGCAAGAACAGGGGTTGGAAAAATTGCATCCATGATAGGCTGGCTAAGCTTTCCTACAAGGCACCAGGATAAGATTAGCCATCCACGGCTCTCACTTCACCCACATGTATGGGCATCCCCTAGCTACATCACCTCCCTTACATGGCTTGGATGAAACTTTCTTGAGACATCCTTTTCTTTTGGATACTAGCCCAATAGGACGTCTTGTCTTTTTCTCCAGTCTTGTATTGTGGTTTTTGTAATGTCTTTGAGCTATTGACCCATGTATCAGGGTTTTTATGCACATATGTTTGATAATACTAATGATAAAATGTGATTGACAGCCTTTATGATCCACTGTGACTAATGAGCCCATGGAGAGTTTTTGATCTGCAGGACCATGCTAGGCGGACCGGTACCATTTGAATAGGTACACATGGGAGATGATGATTCGAGGACCTCCATGGGGTTGAAGAGCCTACTAGATGGATGATGAGACCCCTGGTGAGAGCCAGGACGGTGGTTGATCATGGTTTTGCATCGGAGAAGAGGATGTTCCATCGAGGACACTTTGGATGAGCCCGGCCTGAGGGGGTTGATCCACTTCAGGTGGAACATCTTTGCCTTACTGGATGGCCCATGAAAATCCTATGAGCTCATGACATCACCTTAAGCAAGTGACAATTTGACAGGGCAGTTAGAACATGTGGCATGATTGGGGAGTCCCAAGAGGGCCTAACGTTTGCTCTTTAATCATGGCGGCCCTAGAAAGGGCTAACGTCTCCCTCAGAGGCTTTAGCATCTTCATTTTTACTTTCAGTTAGGGTTTCCATGGGCTATTTAAATGTAATACTTTTTTTGATATTAGGCACTCATCATTTTCTGACCTAAAAAAGTAAATTAGGTGATTGATACACTATATATTAGGAGTTTTAGCCTCATTTTAGAAATAACTCATCACTCACTCATTAATGAGATGCGATTTTTACCCTATTAGGGTTATTGGGCCGAACTAGAGGTGCGCTTGTTGAAGGAAGACTTTTGACATATTTTGGCATTTCTATGTGAAGGAAGGTTTACAACTAGGGTTTGCATGCTTTCTTCATGGTGATATGTAAAGTGTTTCTCGCAAAACTTCTTGATTGAATGTTTGTAGTCTTATATTCTTGCATATGTTTATAATTCGATCAAAACCCTAGGTGACAAGCACACAGTGAGTCCTTGTCTCAAGTCCCCTGGTTGAGAAATCTTTAGCCATTGAAGAAGTAAGAGAGAGCCTAGCCATAGCTTCACTCCTTTTTCTTCCTCCCTCAAGCTAATACAGTACACTATCTAGAAGCCAAAGAGAGTGAGATGTCCTTGGCCTAGTCCTTCTACACCAGGGCATTACCATTTTAGGGTTTGCTGAAAAGGCCTTACTATAGCAACACCTTGCCTCTTCAAACCCTCATGCTTTGGTTGTCTTTGCTTTATATTTAGCTAACCGTTTTGCCAATTTGATATAAGGAAGGAGGAGAGCACAAGGCCTTGCTTGTAACAGCGGAGTGAGCCTCTCTTCCCTAGGGTTTTTGTCCTTGAAGCCACGCCATTACCTCAGAACCCTTCCCTCTAGTCTTTAGTCATCCTCCTTCAACTCTTGCGTCCATCACTAGCGACTCATTAACCTAAAGCCTTGATCTCCGATATCAAGCGTTGAAGTAGAAATTGATTAAACAACTCTCAAAACTCTTTGAATCTCAAACCCTAACTACACTAACCTAAGTTGTTGTAAGTCATCTTTGGTTACTTCATCTTTGATGCAACAATGTCTTGTTTTAAGAGCAATTGGATGGTGGTTTAGGCATTAATTGAATAAAATGTTGATTGGTTACATGGAATGCCACATTGTTCAATATTTATTGGTGAAATGTTATATCTTTTCATTGCTATTGATAAACATTGGCTTAAAATCAACATTTATTACTACATTGCTCATATGTTTATGAAATAGTCTTATGAGTACTAACCCATTGAAATAACTTGCACATATTAGTATCTTTGCTGTTTAAGTAGGTGTTCTTCATTGGGGGTTTACTTTATTATTAGTTGTTTTAGTGGGACTATCTGTTTTGGTGGTGACTTGTGAAGGGGGTAATCTTATCTTTGTCCTTTTAGCCTTTGCCTATTCAAAACCACAGGTCCTTGGGAGACGTCCCCGGGCCCTAACCTCCCTAAAGAGAAGAACCTCCCCATCATTGAGTGACATTGGGTGGGATAGGTTCTGTTATGGGATTTGGCCTTCCATCTTATAGCTTATTCTCCTAGCTACAAGCTGTGCGATATCAGGGTCGGATATTCAATATGAGTCTACTGTAAGTTAGCTCCATGATTTTCAATTGATCTTCCATGGCCATAAATTGTTGTTCATGGATTCATTGTTCTTCATGTACTATATTCTGAATGACTTCTTCAAGCTCCTCAATGGGATCTTGTGGAGCATCTATCTTTACATTTGAACTAGTTGTTTCCATAGCTAGAAATTTTTCCTCTTCCATTTTCACATAAAATCATCAACCAATTCATTGTAAAATGTCATCTGATCATCCCCAAATCTTTCCAAAGAGTCATCTGATGATCAGAGTATTGTCTTAAATGTATTATCCTCATAATCATGAAACCAATTGTAAGCATACTCCTCGCAAAAAGTCATGACAAAAAATGACATTAAGACATCCTCATAAATAGGTGGATCACACAACTCATCAATACATTGCATGAAGGCCCTAATGTGAGCACCAACATTATCATAATCAAAAAAGTCAAGAATGTTATCAATAACATCTTCAGATATATCATGAGGATAACCAACAAATCCTGGAAAATCAATAGGTTTCAAAAGGTAGCTCTTTGAAGAAGAATAAATCTGGGACCCAAAAGATTACTAAGGATCAGACAAAAACCATTCTTCATCCAAAAACCTTTCCATGTTCAAGGATGAAGCAAAACAAATCGTGAGTTCCTTCTTGAAAAATACTCTGTCAAATTATTTTAAAGTGGAAATTCCAGATGACCAAGTTTATCAAACAAACAAGAGCATCAGAAAAAAACAAAACAAGAAGGAAAAGTTCCATTATTTAAGTTGGAATAAGTATTGGATATTAGTGAGTGTTTCTTCTCCAAGACTTTCAAGCAACCCCACGAGGATTGCTCGCTGTGATATGCTTGTGAGGATTTTTTCAATGGAGTAGCCACTTGGAAAGGAACCACACAAATCAACCAATAGGAGTTCAAAGAATTTTAAGGGACCAAGTTTTTTATTGTTTAGTTCTGAAAAATAGAAGTTAAGTGTTTGACCAAGGATAAATGACTTATCCCATTAAGCAGGCTTAAAGATGTTGTAGATCATATACACACTTACAAGCGTGAGCTAAGTCCTTCTCGGTTAGTGTGTCCTTGGAGCCTGATGCCTAGGTTCAAATCTCACGTTATCACTTTGACTTGAACCTCTTAGTCTAGACTGCTCCTAAGGAAGTCAAGGGGGGGTAGACCCTAGTTTCTAGATGAGATTTAGAGTTTAAAGTTCTACGAGTTGGTTTCAATTAGTTAAAAAGGTTTGGGGAAAATCTAGCCTATGATTTCCAAAAGGCTGGCAAATGCCAAGTGTAAGTGTATGTCAAATAAATAACTTTTCTAGGACAACTAAGACTAATTGCCTAAGATTGGGCAGGGGTCAACTAAGTTTGTGGGAGGTTGACACAAGATTTACAAAGATTACAAAGATTACAACAAGACTAAGTATAAGCTAGATACAAAGGTACAATAAAAAATATCCAAAGATTACAACAAAGTTATGCTAACAAAGATACAATGGATACAAGATATGGAAATACAAAGATACAAGGCACCAACTAACAATTACTTGTATGTGTAGGAAATTGAAGATATTCAAGAGGATGCATCCATCAACACAACAAGCTACTTCATGCTCTCGGTGGAGTGTCTCCTCAAAGGTGCACTTATTGTGATAAGAGAGTCCTCGCCAAAAGATGATGGTGAGGGAGGTGAGCGAATACTTACCCACAAGAAAGGAAAAGGAAAAGTGAACATCCCACCCAAGCTTCAGAGAGTTAAGGAGATTTGGTGTGTTACTCTCATTTTGTGATATTCATGATAGTAGAACTTGGCTCATACTGAACATTATCCTTTGCCTAAATGCACCAAGAGGTGTTGTAGTCCTAATACACACTTGCATTGAGGCTAGAGTTAACTCATGGTGTGTCCTGGGAGACTAGAAGTCTAGGTTCCAAGTCCACCTTTGTCACCTTGGTGAGACCTCTTTCCTTCATTGCTCTAGGAAGGGGGTGTTGTCCCTAGTTACTAGATAAATTTTAGTTTTAATGTTCTAGGAGTTAGTTTTAATTTGTTTATAGGCCAAAGGAAAACTAGCATATATGACAAACAGCAATGCAATTTTAATCTAAGTCTAAATCTATATGTAAAGTCAGCCCTTTCCTAAGTCAACTAAGACTAGTACTAAGGTTGGGCAATGGGGTCAACTAAAGTTTGAGATTGGTTTATTACAACAAAGTTTACAAGTATGAACAAGTTAAACTACCCCAAACCAAGACCACAATTAGTTACAAAGAATTCTAAGGATTACAATGTTTACACCATACAAACTGGGTAAGATACACAAATTAGATACAAAGATACAAATGTAAGTGAAACATACAAGAGCCAAGCATGCCCCAATAACACCTCCTCTATTGGGCCGCCTTCCTTTGCTGGCCATAAAAGCACTTAGAATCAAAAGTGATGCCTCCCCAGAGTGGGATACTCAACACTCTTGATTCACACCCTAAGATAATTGATCCACAAGATATTAAATATTATACTCAGATGTTCACAGAGACATGAGAAACATAAACCAACAAGTTGCAATAGATAGATTGAATCAATGAAAATATCACCAATATGTTTGCCTATGCATACATCTAACCCCCAAACATATAAAAGTGATCTATGCAACTATGTGTTTAAGGAGTTTCTTAAGGATTGATTAAATTTTATTTCCCTTCCCCCTAAACTATGTGTGCTTCAAGCTTCCTCCTCCCTTGGCCAAATGTTGCCGGTGCTCAAGATAGTAGACAAGCGAGGCCTTGCCTAGCTTTCTCAGTTAGTCTTAAGACAAGAGTACTTCTCGGAAAGGATCTCCCTAGCGAAATCACGAGGACGGTCCCCAGCCTCTTCCCTAAGATTGTTTTCCTCAAGCCCGTTTTTAGATGGTGGAGATGGCTGGATGAGCCCCTAAAATGTTTCTAAATGTTATTATGATCCGCGGGTGGGTCTTAAGGTGTTGTTTGGTTGCTTTTTAGAAGTGTTTTAAGCCTTTGAAAAAATTGGTTTTTAGCGCATAGCCGAACTGAAAAGATGTGAAAATGAGTGTTTGCAATGTGTGAATTAAACCACCATCAACATATCATAGCATGAAGGAAATGTTGCACAATGTTATGCCATTCATCCATAAACCATTCCACATGTAAATTAAAAGCTGATAATAACGAAATATACTTGCAAAGTCTTGGCTTGTGAATATGAATGCTTTTAGACCATGAATGTCCGGAATGGCTTAGATGCTAAAGATGTTAAAACTGTAGATGTGAAGAGTCCAGCCCATAAACATAAGATACATGTATGTAAAGCGTGCTTGAAGTAAAAAACTGAAAATGTAGATGCTTTAAACCATGAGATAAGACGATACGAATGAAATGAGAGCTAAAGAGATATCCATCATCTACATTATCCATCCATCACCATGAACATATGATTGCAAAAGAAAGGAAGGACGACTTGCTAAAGTGATAACCAAAATGAACTTAAGAAGTTAACTATTCATCCACATGTATATGTTAAACTCATAAAAAGAGATGTGCTTTGAAATAGGAAACTTAGCAAAGAAAATGGAAAACTTAAACCATATCAATATCACGTAGCATAGATTAAATAAATAGCATAATGAAAAGATAAGCTATAGCACTTATGATTGCATCTAAATCATTAAACCATTTACCATGAGGCATAAGCATATGAAAATAAAATAACCAAGAAACCAAACTTGTAAGATAGTGGCTAATCTAAGATATTCTATTAATTAGCATATAGATCTACATCATGTTAATTTCCCTTAAGCCAAGCCGATTTTGGGGATCACTCCCCAAGGTAAAATTGCACGTTAGATAATCAAAATAAATGAAACTTGAAAGAAACACCACTTACAATGGCCAAGGTGGAGCAAGCCTTCCAATATTGGCCAAAGAGGAACTGTAAACTTTAAACAAATTATTAAAAGAAAAAGGCCACACAAACTTGCCTTGAAGACAAGAGGGGCCAACAAATAAATGAAACAATAACTTGGAAAAGAAAACTACTAATCTAGCTGGCGATTTGGGGGTTGGCTAGGCCAACACACTCCCAAGGTATGTAGGCAATATGGTTAGCTACAAATGTACAAAAGAAATCTGTGAAATAGCATGAAATATATGAAAAATACACTAGGAAAGGTTAGAGAATCATTACCCAACTAAGTATGGGTCTTGGGGAAGCCTTGAGAATGGACTTGGGCAACGTTTCCCCTTATTGCTGGTAAGTTTCTGCAAAACCAGTAAGCAAAAGCTTGCTGAAAACGATGCAAAACACCAAGCGTTAAAGAAATTTTGTTTTACACAAAAATTTCCACATAAAATTCTGCAAGTAAAAGATATAATTGCTGACCTATCTAAGAGTGTTAGAAAGTTGAAATAAAGATGAAATGTATGCAGAAAGTAACAATGGACAAAGAGGCTAGAGTGTGAGAAGGGTTAAGGGTAGGCTCCTCTTAGATGCTATCCCAATAATCCTTTTGAGACAACTTGCAAAACTCAAAGTAATATGTGAAGCATGGAAATAGACAGCAATATTGAATAGACTAACAAAAGAAATACTTCTATCTTTTAGCTATTCAACAATGTATAAACTAGCAAGAATACTCTTTGGTAATCTACCCTAGTAAAATACTTTACCAAAGATCTATTTGCTACAACACAACAAAACTCAAACAATGCAAGTCACCTCATGTGCAAGAAGGAATACTCATAGATCTCTTCAAAATCCTCCAAAGCTTTTCTATTGATCCAAAATGTGTAGAGTATTAGGAGAAATACATCTTCAAAACTCTCAAAGCAAAATACAAGGTGAAGTGGCTTGATGGCAAGAACAAGATAGTGGAATGAAATTTCAACAGAGAAACAGTAGCTCAAAGAATGGTTTGAAAGGTAGTGAGGAAGGGTTGTATTTTTACCTCAAGAGGCAAAGTGAGGCATCTTGATGAGTGCATAAGTGTTAGTTTTTAGGCAAGAGAGTGAATCTCTATGAAGGGGGGCGCCCCACCTAGGGGTTTAGGCAAGGATTGGTGAGGTGGAAGGTGTGGGCCATGGATAGAGTGAGATGAGAGGAGGCTAAGAGGGGCTGGGTGGTAGAGGAGGGCCCACATCCACATATTTTTCACTTGCTAAGGTTTTGGGTGCAAGAGGCGTAGAGAAAAGAAGAGTGAGCTTGGAAGGCCCTGCCTAATAAAAATGAAGTGGAATTAGAAGATTAAGGTAATGGTGATGTGGAGGTCTAGGAGAGGCGCACCTCTCATGAGAGGCCCTGGATTTCAAGTCGTAGTAAGGTTTGGGGTGAGGGGACGTTTTTTCCCCTTGAAATTAAGGTAAAAGTGAGTGAGGGGTAAAAAGGTAAAGTGTGTTTTAAGTTGCTAGAATGGTTGGGATGGGTTTGGGTAGAGGTTAGGAGGATCTAACGCTCATTGCCACTTTACCCACTTTCTCACTAGCTCACAATTACAATAATTTGACATTTAATAATATAGCACAGCAATTAAAATTCCTCTTTTGGTGACTCTGACTCTAAGTGGACAAGACATAGTAAAACTTGTCGTGGTGAAACGGTCTATGGGTGTAGGGGTGCTATTCCATTTTCTTTTGAGCACAAATACCCCTATCAAATCCCAAAGACCCAATTTTTAATATTAACTCAAAATAATTAATTAATTAAATTATTAAAAATTTAATTAATTAAAAAAAACCTATCTAGACTCGACGAAATTCATCGAAACTTTATACAGCGTCTAGCATGAACATTTACAACCTTCTAAACAATAGCTACAAAAGGATGGGACCATTAGGACGTCGTTCACCATGGAGAAATTATTGCGCTGTGTGGAGGGAAAAACTCAAAGTCGGCCGAACTCGAGGCAGTTGATAACCTGATGATAAAAAACCCTCAGTGAAAGAACTCCCCTAATGAAGAACATCAAAATTTGGCGTAACTATGATCCATGAGACTTATTACATTATTAACCCACAGTCTGGCATTTAGTTTACAAAATTGTCAGGGCATCAAATGCCCAAGTTGAACCAAAACTATCTTCATCATATGTGCATCTGATGATGCATCCATCATGGCATGAGTTGACCCATAAGCTAGATAGGCGGTCAACGAAGGCTTGTTACCGTCGGCATCCCCCAGCAGCTTGGCCGAAGCTCGATCGAGGCCGGTCGTCCTGACTCTCTGAAGCCTCAATTTTTGGGCAGGTCCCAAAACCGATCCCGCCATTTGAGGCGCACTGGAGGCTTCCCATACCTTTCAGGAGAAAAATTATGCACGCTTCCAAGGGGGCCCACATCTTCAAGCAAAATTCATTTTTATTTTATTTTGAGTATAGGGTGGGGGCTAACTACGCCTTAGGGTTGAGGGAAAAGAATGGGGAGAATAAAAGAGCTCTTTCCCTCTATTCTCCTCATTCTTTCATCTTGAGCTTGGAGGAGAGAGCAAAAGGAGAGGTTGAGAGTGCAAATTTGTGAGAACTTGGAGGAGAAAGCAAAAGGAGAGCTTGGAAGAGTGACAAGAGGAGCAAGAAGGAGAGAGAGAACAAGGCAACCATCTTCCAAAGGTTTCAAGTTTCAAGAGCTAAAGAGATAGCCCAAACCCAACTCCCTCCTTGGGTTAAGTTTGTTAATGTTTTCCTTCTCTCCTACTCTTTCCATTCCTTCTTCTCTCTCATTTATTGCAGGTTGTTCATCTAAAACTTCAAGAAAAGAAAATGGTTTTGGTTTATCATTGTTGTTTTGGTTCTCATGGTTTTGGTGGGAGAAGGCACCGAAGGGAAGAAGATGATAGTGATTCTCATATTGTTAAAATATAAAAGTTGGTGAAGGATTTGGAAGAGGAAGAGAGAGGAAATGTAGGATGCAAAGATTTAATGAGACCCTTGTGGCAATTTGTAACAAAAGTTGAGGAGGAGAGAGGTGGTGGAAGCATTAAAATTTGTATGTCCTCCTTGGTACATCCATGATGGAAAACCTTATCTTGGTTCTTATACCCTGATCTAAAGAGCATCACTTTGTGGTGTAATGGAATTGATGACAACAAAGGGGTCCAGGATCACAGGTTTGCTTACGATATATCTTTGTTAGATTTAGGGTAATTTGCGAGAATATTAGTCTCTTTTAATTTTTCCAATAATCAAGTCAATTAGATCTGTAAATCAATCATAGATAGACCACATGTAAGCGAGCCGGTAACAGCAATAGAAGAGCTTTCGATCACATATGCATACAAGCTTCAGGATCTAAAATGGTGTGATCTGATGGTTATGAGATAGTCAAACATAACAATGTATCTAAGACTAAACACATATTTGATTAAAACAATTACGTCACAAACATTTTATCAATGAGATATATCTTTAGATCTACACATACTATATTAGCAGTGCGGAATTAGTCCCGAGATCCAAAATAGATATAAGTAGGAAGCATGCGATATAGCAACTACCTCACGAGAAGATAACACTAACAACCCTGAGAAGGTATAGATCCAATTTATTGCATACTTTCGGACAAAGGTTAAGTTCAAGATCAATAGAGGATCCTAATGCCAAGGAATGAAGGAACTTTCCTACCAAGCAATAGGGCCACGAGGGGATAAAACACAAGAAAGGAACCCAAACCCTCCTGACAAAGCCCTTGCCCTAGAAACCTTCGGATCAGAAACCACGGTATGTGAACCTTGTGACTTAGGTGATGTAAGCAGGCGGTCAAGAAGCACAACAAGCGATGAACCCCACCGAGGCTAGGGGTACCAACACCTTAGGTTTGGTCCACACAACAGAGCTAAATTCACAGTGTCTGTTGCTCATAAACTGAAGCCCAGCCAACGAATGGAAGGGATGAGATACTTACCCTTGTGTCAAACTGAAAAGGAAAACATAGCAGATCCAGGACGACCACGACTGTCACTACACCCAATGCCTAGGGGCCACATGACTTCTGTGAGAACCAAGAGGCACGCTCCCACACACACACACACACACAAAGGGGCCTTTCTGATGAAATAGCTAGGAGGCGCTCTCACACTCCACAAAGAGCCTTGACTTCTGATGCGAGTAATAGGTAGGCGCTCTCCCACACACATAAGGAGGCCGTGGCTACATCACAAGAGATCAGCTAGCATGCAGGAATTTGTTCCCTGACGGGAGGACATAGCGACCAACGATGGCAACAGGATCAGAGGACATGGCACCATCAACGAAGTACTGACCGAGGTCAAAGAACTGCGGCACCATCAATAGCAGTGATAGGTCGAGGAAGACGAGCATCATCAACAACGGCAATGGGGTGGGAAGATACGCGGCACCATCAGCGGTAGCAATGAGTCGGGGAAGACCGCGGTACCATCAATATCATAAGAGGAGGTAGGGCCTTGGGAACTAGAAGGCTCATGCTATCTGCTAGAATAGAATAGGGTGAAATTGAGGAACAATGAGAGGAGGGTTTATTATATAGGTTTTAGTTTAGGGTTAGGGCTAATTAAGTTAATTAAAAAGTCACATGTTTAAATTTGGAATTTAAATATGTGACAATAACTTTAAATTTACCCCTTACTAAAACAACAAAGCCCCAAACCAATCAGCAAACCGCAGTGGGAGGGTTTGCAAGGTGGCATTAATCATTCCTTCATATCACTTGGTGAACCTATTGCTTTATCATCACAGCATATGGGACTTATCCCTCATTGGTTATGTCCTTTTGAGAAGGTCGTAACTACCATCAAGTACTTGATTTAAGTCAAGTAGCCCCAGGGACTTTTCTGGTCTTATACACCAAAGGTCGAGACGGATCAGCCAATGCCGAGCATGGGCACCACAGACCCGGTCGAGGGGCTAAACATATCTAGGGTCTTTAATATCTTAGTCCCAGACCAAGAAACTATCTTGGGCATGGGTATACTGGACCCGATCCGAGGGGCCCTAGACTTATCCTGGGGACTTCAATCCTCTTGGTCCCGGTTAAGACACCCATGCCCTAGGCATGGGTACCACTGAACCATGTCCGGGGCCCTAAACATATCTAGGGAATTTAACTGCTTGGTCATAGACCAAAAAATCAACCCATGCCGTATGCATAGGTACCCTAGACTTTTCCAGGGGACCTAGGCTTATCTAGGGACTTTAACTACTTGGTCCCGGACCAAGAAACCCTATATACTTGGGGCATAGATGCCACAGACCATGTCCGAGGGGCCCTGGGTATCTAGGGGTCTTTGCTCCTTGGTCCCAGACCAAGGAAACTGATCATATCTTGGGGGCCCTAACAAGGGTCTCTTTCCATGCCACTGACTGTTTGGTCCCAAGTGCCTAAGTGCAGCGGGGCCCTAGATCTCGTCTAAGTCTTAGCCATTCTTCGGGAGAATGGCTCACCATGACTACTATAGATTTAACACTCCCTCTCGGCAAGAGGAACATTCATAAATACACCAAGCTTGTCGCGAAAGTATACAAACTTTCTCAGAACGGTGTGGTGAAAATGTCTAATGCGATTCTGTTGTGGTTTGAATCTTTGAGAACTTTCTGAACTATGTATCGGACATAGTAATAGCTCATCAGGTATGTTTAGAAACAGGGTTCAGTGAAGCAACAACGTTACGATTTGACCACGATGTGAATGAGCGTGGGTTCAAAGCTCTGAGGCGAAACAACAAGTCTAAGAGGAGCTCTGAGCCACCTTTACTTCATGACGCTAGTAGCAATGTATTCATCTTAGTAGTCTTTAGATTCTGGAGACCTATTTTCTATTTGGACGAGGAAATCATTCTTGAACAAGCGGTCTAATAACACAGGTACTTTGCTGATCCTTGTCTTTGTCCATCCAGTCATGATTTGTGAAACCATGGAGCCATATACCTCTACTTGAGGTGTATGCGGGAATTTGTATCTCGAGAATGTGTTTCACCCGATAGCGTATGTAAATGTTCCGTTCACATGGAATTCTTGAGAACATTTACCGTATATGAATAATACGTTCTCGTATGTACGACATAAGTCAATGATCTGCGGATATAAGGTGGGTTCTTTTGGATCTGAACCTGTGGCATGATCTAGTAGTTTCTTTAGATTAGAGATTATTTGTGTGCTCATGTGTTTGCGGTTTATCCCGTCAAAACTGCGAAGCATCAATTTCATATTTGCCATGTGAGAGAGATATCTCTCTTGAATTCTGCCCAAAAACTTCAAGTTCAGTAAAGTGAAAGATCCAAGTCTTTCATTTTCAATTTCTTCATAAAAGCTCCCTCTTAATGTGAATATAAAGAATTCTTTCTATAAGAACGGATGAAGGTTTGAACAAATCTTCACATAAGATGAATCTCAAAAATTGTCATCATAGAGCTTAAAGTTATAATCCATGAGGTTCTTTTCATGGATAGCTTCTTCAGGATCCTTTTTGTCACTTCCTTGTTTTGAATACTTCACTGATCTGTCAGATGAAGTGTTCAAAACAAGAAAGTGACAAAAGGATCACGATGAAGGTAAGGATCTTGTCATAGGTCATGGTCTAAGTATATCTCTATATGAATCCATAAATCATTCCTTTAACATTACGATGGCAACTGTATTTCAAATTTGGAAAATTGAATCAATCATGATTCACTTCATCCAGAGACCCAGAATACACATCTAGTTTCTGCTTCTTGTGCCGGTGCCTTTAGGTGCTAGAGGCTTTAAGCTCTCTTTATTTCTTGGCATCGGTGGTTTCCTTTCAAGGGAAGCCGGTAAATTCTTGGATTCTATTAAGGCTGCTAGTCTGGTGACATGGGACAAGGACTAACCCATGATAGGGAATTTGCTCCCTGCGGTCAAAAGAAATCGCTACGTCAATTTGATTTCCTACGTCAATTTGCTCCCTCTGAACCCATGCAGGCATTTGACTTTGATCAGATGTCATAACTTTCCAAGATGTTCTTGGTGCCAATGCAAGGAAAATGAAGGCGACTGGACTTACGGTTCCACCATGCCAATGACTCAAATACAAAAAATGATATCGGTAGGGTCTCCTCAAAACAAAATTTATCCCATCTACCAAGATACAGAGTTGAAATCTTTTACTGAAAGAAATAGCCCAAGGTTACATGTAGTCTTTCATAAAAGATCAGCGGACGACCCGGACAATCAAGGGGAAAGGCTTGACCTTTATCAAAAAATATGTGTTGGGATCATAGCTTCTTTGTTCATAAGAAAATATGAGATTCAGACAGTATTCAGTTTAGACATGACAGCAAGGTAATCTCATATTGATGTCATATGTAGTCATGTAAATGAGGTGTTCATGAAACTTGCTTAGGCTTGAGATGAGCATGACCTTCATATCATGCTACTGACTCAAAATAACCAGGACTTCTACAGAAATAAATCCGTCAATTCAAATAACTTTAATATCCATAAGTGAATCACTTACGGTCCTGTGCATACTCAAAATATGTCAAACATTGCATTGTCAAGAGTCATCTTATTCAAAGCCAAGTACCAAAGTCATTTCACTCAAAGTAATGTGGTCAGTTTTAAGACTTGTTTACTCTTTGTAACATGAAACATGAGTATGCATAAGGTGATGTCAATTCCATAGATTAAGAATCTCATTACAATCTAATACTGCTCTTGACTGTGCCTTCAACCTCACAGAACAAGACTGTTACAGAGTAAGTACACTTCTCTGTCGAATGGAAACTGCAGTGTACTACTGTGTTGTTGAAGGAAGAACACCTTCAGAGCAACATGGTTACTCTAACATCTTGTAGTCTAAACTTTAGACTTAGGGGAGTACAACCTGCTTCAGAAAGGGTCACAACTTTAGTGCATATACACAGTGGAACAAGGGACTATAGTTAAATTGCTTGGAAACAGTGTAAGAGATTTACACGGTGAGCAACTAGACATGGAAACTAAGGATCATACAAGTGTCAAGACTAAATATTATCTTAAGATGATGAAAGTTTTCCTGGCAATTTCATCAGTCTTTTAGAACCTTCTCTCAATTTAGTTTAGCAGTTAGTTTACAGTCAAACAGTAAGAGAGAAGTATTGGTGATCAAGGGTAAACTAGTGAAATCACTAAGAGTTCCTGACCTTTAGAATTGTCTTGACTAAGAAACTTTTTCCTACTCGTATAAGACACTTCATAAGAAATGAAGTAGGCTGCCAAATTTTCATTTCACCCAAGTACAAGTCAATAAGAAAGATAAACATTAGATGTCTCCTTCATATCAATCAGTACAGATAAAGGATTACTTCTTGTCAAGGGCTTGATCAATAAATATGAAAGAATGAAAGGCTGAACATGCAAGTTACAATGATTAACCTTAGCATGCATTTAGGGTGACAATCTAGCATTGTGACAAAAAAAAACAGAAGGCTCTTAGCTTATAGACTAAAAGGACATGTTTTGATCATAGCCATAGGTAAGACCACAGTCATTCAAACCTTAATCAGATCTAGCTCACTGATAGATGCAAAACTAGTGAAATCACTAAGAGTTCCTGACCTTTAGAATTGTCTTGACTAAGAAACTTTTTCCTACTCGTATAAGACACTTCATAAGAAATGAAGTAGGCTGCCAAATTTTCATTTCACCCAAGTACAAGTCAATAAGCAAGATGATCATTCACTGTCTTCTTCATATCAATCAGTCTAGATGTCAAGAGGCTTGATCAATAAATATGAAAGAATGAAAGGCTGAACATGCAAGTTACAATGATTAATCTTAGCATGCATTTAGGTTGACAATCTAGAATTGTGACTCTAAAAATAGAAGGCTCTTAGCTTTTGGACTAAAAGGACGTGTACTTGATCACATCCATAGGCAAGACCCACAGTCATTCAAACCCTTAATCAGATCTAACTCACTGATAGATGCAGAAACAAATCCCAGGGGTATCACCTGTTGGTAAGGATATATGCTAGAGAATTAACTTCAATCTGTTCTTGCCATGACAGAGATTTAAGTTCCTTTCCAAAGTCTCCTGATCTGCAAAACAAATACCCAGTGTAGGATCTACGTGGGCTCAAGACTTCTTCTTGAGCTCCTTTCTCGTCCATAGCTCTGAAACCATGTTAGATTTAGGGTAAATTTGCAGAATATTAGTCTCTTTTAATTTTTTCAATAATCAAGTCAATTAGATCTGTAAATCAATCATA
>SNQJ01S0105459.1:9526-37390 GCA_010110895.2 Picea sitchensis
TGGACTTGGAGGATTTAAAAGCTCCCTATTTGTCAACTTCTATGTTTGAAATTGTGAGAACCAGATAACGGGGGGTTATTTGGATACCTACCCTCGAAATCCTACCTAGACTAAAATCTTCTTTTGGCACCTCCTATGGAGGACAACTTAGTGAGTTGTTAGAAAGATTTTAGATGAAGTGTTTTTTGAGTCTGGGGGTGAAAACCAACCTCGTTTGATTAAAAGTGGGAGTGGATAGTCCAATCAAGAAAAGATGGGGTGTTTTCAGAATCCCTTTGGAGGAAACCTACTTAGACCATCACGTTTCGAGACGAGGCTATGTGAGTGTAAAAGTGGCTTTTGTGTGTGAGTGAAAAGTGTACCAAATTTTAGTTGTTAGATGTCACCTTGCAACATGTGGACATCGTTTGGTTCTTTACAAGAGTTTTATTACCTAAATCAACTAGATGGCATTGGTACAACCTTGCGGAATTTTAAAAGCCCTAGGAAACTAGCATGTGCACATTGTGGTCCGTTACTATCCTTTATCTCCCTATGTGTGAGTTAATCTAGCAAAAGCATGAAACTAGTCCTAGATTGAACATGTGGTCATGTGTGGGCCCATTACAAACTTTTAACTCTCCTAGTTTTCTGATCTAAGAAAGCAAAATTCAAACACTATTCTAGCTTTGTTGACATGTGGGCATGTATTGGACCCTTTACAAGAATGTGTTTGATAAAATGAAAGAACTAAGAGGGGTCTCAAAAAGAGCCTTTGTCCTCTCCTAAAGTTTGTTTGAAATTTTGTTTTAAGGAGGTGAGATCAATTTCTCAATCCTTTTATGATTCTCTAGATTGCATAATGTCCCAGAGAAGAGCATACTTTAGATTGTTACTTTAGACTTCTAGTCAGGAAATGTGAACAGATGTGCTTGAAGATTGATGTTTTAACTTAGATTTGTAAACAAAAGCAAACAAAATAAGGGACAATGAATTTTATCCTCCCTAAGTGCACAGGTTTGCTAAATGATAGTCCCTTTATAAGTTGAGGGGCTAGAGTGGTGTAGTATTCGGAGCTTACACATCATCATCTTAAAGCGAGGAAAAATGATTTTCCAAACATCAAAGTCTTACAATGCAAATTTCGAGTCAAATCACCTTTGACCTCCACATTATTGAATGACTTGTTAGTAGCGGTCTGCCAGACGAAACCAGAGGAAGGGATAAAAAGCTTAAGCGCCCGTCTCTTGGCGGGTGGGTATACCGTAGCTGAGTCAAAAAGACCGGGAAGAAAATGGATCAATTTCTCTCAATTTGATGAATTATTTAATGGTCGGCGGAGAGGCGGTTTGTGAACACACAAATTCGATTGAAATCAAAAGGAGAGAAAATGAAGCCCAAATGAGGGAGGAATTTATACCAACATCCCGATTATGAATTAAGCCGATCTGTTTGCACTCTTTTCGTAGTTTGATGAGCAAAAAGTGAGAGTGCCCATGCCTAGTTGAGCTCTGCTAGTCATGACAGATGGTAAAAGGTTAGAAAGAAAGCAACAAAGCTACTAACAAAAGAATTAAACAAAACTAAATGAAACTATAGGCATGGGAACAGAAATAAAAACAAATGACAATGGACCAATATCACCAATGTATTGAAGTAGTGCGATAGATGAAATCAAAGATACACAAAGGAGAAGGAAGAGGACTTGGGTCCCCTTCCCTCTCAATGGAAGGCTCTTGAGGCCCTCAATGATTACTCTCCTTACAAAGAAAAGATGGAAATGTGGGTGAGAGAACTCCAAGCTTATTCACTCAGTGAGGGGTGAATAGCTGTAATCTGAGCTTACAATGTGTGTTGCCAAGAAGGGGTCTCTAGCAATCTGGTATGAAGAATTCCTTGAAAATGGTGGTCATTCATGGCTTTTGCAGCCAAGCATTGGGTTATTATGCAACCTCTTGGATGTGAAAAGGGGCTCTTTGGGGCACAATTAGGTCTTTGACCAGCCTCCCCGCATAAATTGACCAGTTTGATGTCAAATCGACTTGGAAGCCAGTCCATTGAGTGGTTGGGGAAGTGACCAGTTTCATAAATGTCGCATGCGTTTGGCCGGTAGGTTTTCACCCCATGACCCATATAAGCTCAAAGTCTAGAAGATGACTGCTTGGCCTTGTAGCATAGAGGAAGTGAAGTCACATAAGCGCTTTTAATTTTTCATTCATGGCTTTTTATAGCCAAGCATTGGGTTATTATGCAACCTCTTTTGAATGTGAAAAGGGGCTCTTTAGGGCACAATTAGGTCTTTGACCAGCCTCCCCACGCAAATTGAGCTCGGATTTGATGTCAAATCGACTTGGAAGCCGATCCATTAGTGGTTGGGAGGCCGACCAGTTTCATAAATGCGCCGTTTGGCAGGCGCGCGGGTTTTTCACCCCACAGCCGCGCATATGCGCTCCAAGTACGAAGATGTTGCGCGCGCGCGCGCGCGCCCAGTGGGTGCATAGCGCTTTGTAATTTTTTGGCCATTTTGCATAGTTTTGACCCTTTTGCTGTGCTGTGGAATTAATCCTTGTGCCATGAACGACTGTTTTTTTGTGCTGACGATGTGGAGTTCTTGTCGCCCTGTGCGGACGAAATTTCAGTGATAACACAATGTCTATCTTTAAATGCCCCCTTAACTAGGCATGGCTCTTGTAAGGAGGGTAGCTGAGACATTAAGTATTTGGCTAGCATGTGTAGACTTCTCTGTCGAGTTGAGGATTTCAGCATGGTCTTTTTGAGAAAATCGATACGCAGGACCTCTGTGAGCAGGTGGCTTGCTAGACCCTCCATTCCCCTCATTTAATGAACGAAAGGAGGTTTCAACCACACGCTCTTGCCTTTATTGACTTCAATATTAGAAACAGTGTTAAGATCGGGTCCGATGATGCCTGAAGGTTGTGATGATCCTCTCTGCAACTGAAATCGGCGCTTTCGGCCTTCTTTATGCATCTCCTTCCTTTCCTCAAGTGACCATGGGCTATGACCATCTTCTTTCGGCATTCGCGAATATGAAAGGGCTAACCTTTGCTGATTGAAATTGCGATGAACGATATGCCGAGAAGGCTTAATCTTGCACCCCATGTCCCTCTGAGATCTGACGGCCCCGAACTCACCCGATACCTTTGTGGGCCCAGGTCCGGGACTCTCCCGGCATCTCGTGCATCGGAGCATAATGGAGTTTCTTTTTTGTACCTTGGAGTCGCGATGGGCGAAACACCGAGATGGC
The DNA here is from genome assembly GCA_010110895.2 of Picea sitchensis. Lineage (NCBI taxonomy): Eukaryota > Viridiplantae > Streptophyta > Pinopsida > Pinales > Pinaceae > Picea > Picea sitchensis. The sequence goes on from SNQJ01S0105459.1 coordinate 12,771, forward strand.
TTGAGTTGGCGCCACACGTTTCTCTAGATCTGACGGCTCTGGGCTCTCCTGACGATACTATGGGCCCGGGTCCTGGACACTCTCGGCACCTCACGCATCGGGAATATGGCGGGTTTCTCCTTGCATTTTGAAACCGTGATGTGCGAAAAGGCGAGGAGCCTAATCGCACGCCAGGTGTCTCCTGTGGATGAACGGCTGAGGCTGCTTCGTGGTACGGCGGGCCCGACTTTGGTCGCTTTCGGCACTTTGGGGTTCAGGGTTTTGAGATGTGAGAGGACAAGGGACTTTCACCCTTCGAACTCTCAAGTGCCAATATGCCGACTAGATCTCGCAGTATGTGCTGCTAGATCGAACGACCCGGATTTAGCCTTGAAAAATAGGTGCTTTCTCTGACACTATACATCAGTTAACTTGGTAGTCCCGATATCCCGATGACCGTTGATCTTCTTCATGGATGGATCTTGGCTATAGACATCAAAACCTTGCCTGCTAGATTGACTCATAACCGGAAAGTTGGTCCTTCTGTTGCTGCACTTGGGCATTTCGTGTACAATCTACAGCCCTAGGTGCTTCTGCGCCTAATGACAAAAATAATCGCTAACAGTCCCTTCACTAGATTCTCCTCAAGTGGGTTTAGGCCCCATTGTCGAGTGATTTTTGGAGGTTGAATTTTATTTGAGAGGAAGGATGTTACGTCGGATAGGACACATGCATTTGTTATTTGATTCTTATTCCCCCATGTGGAGTTACAAAAATCCCAAACCACTTTTTACATTGTCTTGATGTATGCTTCTCACCACTTGATTACATGTAGTTTTGTGAATACATTGTTTAAAGTAATTTGAAATAAATTTGTCCTATATTCCTTCACCACCATTTTTCACACACCCACCTCTAATATAGAATCATAGGGGAACCATAATATCCTCGACGTTCTAGGCACTTGAGAAACTCATCCCCCATTTTTGGTGGTGTTCCTAATTTCTCCTAGACATCAGCAGTACCATCACATACACCAGTCAGTGATATGGTACTAGGATTAGGATTACTAGGATCCACTTTGCTTGGAATCAATATCCTAAGCATCTCACAAATAAACCCACCACCGCAAGGAGGCATAGCCCAAACTTTCTCACAAAGTACAAGCTCCCAAGGAACCACTTTCGCTTGAACATGGCAGGAACCACTTCCACCATGCCCTACTTGGATTCACTCAACATCTTATATCTAACCAAATTGACAAATGATCCCATATTGCATGACCTTGCTTGTACAAATATGCCCACAAAATTACCTTCAGACATTCCCAAATTTAAAGGAAAAGCCGAAGAGGACCCAACCAACCATGTCGTGTCCTTCCACTTGTGGTGTTCTTCCAATAACATAATGGAAGATTCAGTTCGTCTACGGTTATTTCAGATAACCCTCAATGGAGCCACAACCAAATGGTACGTAGATGAGAATTCATGTTCCCATGCAACCTTCGAGTCTCTAGCCAAAGCATTTCCGTCATTTTTTCAACTCACTATCCATCATGACACTAGTTTGAAAATTATTTCCTAATGCAAACAACCCACCATTGTTCTTATCTATGACCATATTCATGAGTGGCATAGATGTCAAAGCATATGCAAGGAGGACACTACTCCACAACAAAGGCTTGATTTGTTCTTCTGATCGCTTGTTCCTACCCTCTCCAAATATGTGGTTGCAACCCTCCACCAAACTGAATATGAAGCCATCACTAAGGAACAACAATTTTACCTCATTTACTCCCAACGAAGGTACCTATACATTGTCCTTCCAGATGATCCTTGTCCTTTTCCCTTCAACCATGATGAACACAAGACATTGCACACTAGGTTGATTGTCTCCATGGATCATATTCAACCACATGCACAATAGGTACCAGCATACAAAACCAATCCATACCTTGCACCATATGGGGGAAATCTGTAGTACCCTCTCCCACCACCCCATCCCCCATTCATGGCCCCTCCTCTGCTTACCATGGGTACACATCTACTCACGACCCTTCCTTAACCAATCTATGTACCACAACCTATCCCCCCACCAAAAACTTCATATCCACCTAGTAGTAATGGAGCCAACTACACTTCTTACAACCCNAAGCTATTGTACCCTCACATGGATAACACTAGGAAGGGGTCAATTTCATCCAACCTTCCCCTATTCAACAGGTTCAATAGTTTGAACAATTGAATACATCCAATCCACCTCACCAACCCAACAATAACTGGAAGAAAAGAAAGAATAGGAACTAGGGAAAAGGAGAGAACCCCCCTCAGAAATACGCCCACGTTGGAGGAAACCAACGCCCACCCAATCCAAATCCTCAAGGGGGAAATAATAATGGACAACCATGCCAAGGACACAATAAAAATATTATAACCAACTACCCTTGTGCATTGTGTGGTGAATATGGCTATTACACTCACCATTGCTCCCAAATGTTGATTATAAAGATATGAAAGAGGCCATGAAACCCCAAAGGGAACCTAATCCCCAAGGTCCACCACAGGGACCTCCCACTTATATGCCACCACCACCACCGACAGTATTACAAAATCATATCCCACATCGAGGAGTCATTAATACTCAACCAGAAGGGTCCCAACACCCACACCCCTAGGGGAAATACCCTCCACCTGATCATCCCCACTCAGGGAACACCATCGACCGTAATATCCTCCTCACCACTAAAGAGGAAATTATCTTACAAACTCACATTTTCCAATATGATACACCCCTTGACACATTCCCTAGCCATTCATATGCTCCCCAACCACTAACTAGACAACCATTGATGATCTCGTGTCCTAAAACTGACTTCATCGCCAACATGTCCGATGCACCCTCGCATAGAAATGTGCATAATCCATATGCGTGGGACACCCATAGCTACAGTCTCATTAATTATCTCTCTCAATCACCCACTTCCATGTCCATTATGGAATTCCTTCAAACATGCCCTTCCCAACGAAAGGCATTTCTTTCACAATTGGGGGTAGTAGATTATGCAGAAACCCATATGATCACATTTGACTTAGACAAAGAAGACCTGTGAATCCCATACTTAGTCACATTCAGATTCCTATCAAAATCTTGAATATCGCCATCGATCGCTGCATCATAGAATAAGGAGCATCCACTTCTATCATGTCCAAATTAGTATGGAAGCAACTCAGTTCACTTGAGTTGATCCCCTCCACCATCACCTTTCAAGATTATGATGGTAGACCATCCCAATCAGAAGGCCTATATCAAAACGTTCTAGTCTAGCTAGGGGGAAAGAAAATTCTCATCAACATCGAATTCATTGATGCCCAATTGGATTATAATATCATATTTGGACGAAGCTGCATGTATGCCATGCAGGTTGTATCTTACTCAGTATTTTGCACCATTATCTTCCCTCACAATGGGAATATCATCGCCATTGATCAGTTGACCCACCATGAACCCAGCAAATCAAGACACATTAATAACATCATGCCACTTATCATCTCAAGCATTGACCTTGTTCCAATGATAGACACTGTACCAAGGATATTTTAGGATCCATCCGTGATTGGTACATACCAAGGCTTCATACACCTCAATCCCACCACCGTCTTTATTTGTGTTGTCACAACTGATGGAGTATAGATACATGATCTCTCGTCCACCAATATCTCATTAGAATCCACATCCACTCCTTCCCATCCAACCCCAATACTTCCTAATGAACTCCCCTTATATACTCCTCAGGAAAGAACATTGAAGAGTCCACCACCCGTGAGTCAAATCCCCATTTGGAATATTGTCCCATAGGCCATCACCCAAATACCCTTATTTTATCCTCCCCCAGGAGTAATAACATATCAAGTTTATACTACCCTCACCTTACCAAATATGGTCATATCCATCCCTGTATGGTATCTAGAACCAACAGCTATGGTACCGGGTTTATCTCTTTCACCGCAACTCGCGATCTCATTTACGTGATTAGTGGCTCATCCATCCACTCACCCAACCAGTCACACCGTTGGGGGAAATAATACCAATATAGAAGATGCTAACTTTGGAATAGGGGGTAATTCCACAAACAAATGAGGCACACGCAAAAACAAGGAACCTTCTCTCCCTTCCCCACCCCGCATACCACCCCCATGTGCATTACGCAACATTGTTGGAAACCCTACCAATCTTTGCCTCAATTTACCCAAGATGCAGAATCTCATTCCAAAACCTATAAGTACACCACTACTACCCACACTTGCAGCTCCACCGGCCTCGCAGGAAACTTCCTCCTCCAAACCTCCTAGTTTGAGAACTAGGCACGCTTGCGTGATTTTCTCTCAGCACGACCACTACACACACCACTGCCTGACCCTCCCTCAATTTAGGATTACCCTAACAATGATATGACAAACCATATTACCCACATCTTCCTCTATATCAACCATTATTGACATTCACTATATTTCTATGTTAGTAAACGAGCACATGCGATGCCCTTGCTCATTATTCCAGCAGATGGATCATTACACATATTGATGCCCACTCATCATTGAGGGAAACACACACTGGAGGGATTCCATCCCACCCATTACACCACCTATACACACCCATATGGATCAAATTGTATACAATCCTCACCCCAACAATTATGATATTCCCCCTCCATGAACAAACCTTTTTCCTTGAACTCCACTTCCCATATCTATTCCACCACGAGGCATATACTTCTCATTCAATCCTCCAAAATCCCATGTAACACCAACTTATGACATTCCCCCTCCTCTAGATCATTATACGTCCAATTTGTATATGGATATTTGGTTCATGACATCTATCGATAGGTCCATCTACCTCAGGGACAAATGATGATAACCAACCTCCACCAAATACCCCCATGAATCTTGACACCCCCCTCTCGCTTGTTACAAAATCCCTGTACTCCATCACCTTTCAGTCTGTTGAAGACATTTTAGAGGTCCTATGTGCCCCTTATTATCCATGGGATGCTTTTCATCATCGATCCCTTTTCCTGGCACACAATTCCTTTCAACCACCTACAGATGCCCCTGTCTATACCATCAAAGCTAAATATTTTATGCCCTATGGCCATGTAGTCTAGCTCAAAAATCCAATACCCATACCTGACATGTTTGAAGAAGGTAATATGGCCAATATCTCACCGAAAATCAATATTGACATATCGGGCAAACCCAATGTTGTAGAAGAAATTATCTTGTGGGAATCATGATCCCCAAAGGAAATTGTAGCATATAAAGACCTCTTCCGGGAATATCGAGATGTGTTTTCCTGGTCATACATCGAAATTCCAAGGTTAGACCTAGCCATTGTTGAATATCACATTGACACTTGGCCTAATGTTTCCCCATTCTCCAAAAGAAATTCCCCCTCCACCCTTCCAAATCCATGGCGATCAAAGTCAAGATAAAAAAACTACGTGCAACTGGCTTCATATACCCCATTGCATAGACATCCTAGGTCTCCAATCCTTCCCCTATCAATAAAAAAAAGGGCACCATTCGAGTTTGCACAGAATTCCATGACCTCAACCAAGATTGTCCCAAAGACAACTTCCTTACCCCCTTCATTGATCAAGTCATTGATTCATGTTTCGGTTGACATGAAGTCCTCTCCCTCATGGGCAGATTTTCCTCCTATAACCAGATCCAAATCTTCCATGTGGATCAACACAAAACCACCTTCACAACTCCGTGGGGTAACTTTTCCTATCGTGTCATGCCCTTCGAACTCAAAAAATGTTAGGGTGACTTTCCAACACGCAATGACATACGCCTTCCATGATCTCTCTCACATAATTCTTTCCTACTTGGATGACCTTACAGCTCAGTCCAAGAAACGTTCCCAACACATAGAGGATCTACAAATCATATTGGAATGCTATCAAAGATACAACATTTGACTCAACCTTCTTAAATGTGTCTTTTGCATCACTACATGCCACCTTTTGTGCTTCATCATGTCCCAGCAGGGCATCACTATAGACCCCCTTAAAGTTTAGGAAATTAATGAAATCCCCCCTCCCAGGAACTTATGCTAGTTGTAGAGCTTCAAAGGAAAAGGCAATTTCTTGCAACGGTTTGTTCTTGACTATGCCATTCATGCCCATGGCTTTCTATGATTAGTCCTTTGTGTTATCCCATTTCACTTGGATCACCATGCCCAAGATGCCTTTGACTCACTCAAACATGAACTTAGAAAATCCCCCTTAATTTGTCCCCCAAACTATGATAGGGATTACATACTCTACCTATCTGCCTCATAGGTTTCCGTTGTTGGATTCCTCATCCAGGTTAGAGTCCTCATCAATGTGAACATGTTATATACTACATCAACAAGAACCTATCTGGGCCACCTCTAAAATATAATCATGAGGAGAATATAGCCCTAGTAGTCATCCTAGAAGTTCAAAATATGTGCCACTATATCTTTCTTCATACCACCAAAGTAGTCGCAGATTCCAACCCCATGCATTACCTCTTTAGTCACCCCCAGATCAATGGAAAATTTGCTTGTTGGATCATCATTCTCCAAGAATACGACCTAGAGTTTACAATCCCAAAGAGAAAAAAATATGTTCCCCCCCCCCGAAATCCTCGTATACTTTCCATCTAACTTTGCAGACCCCTCAGTCAATGAGGATTACACTGATGAGCATTTATTTCTATCATCAACAAACCTATGGTATGGTGATATTTTGGTCTATCTTCGAACTCAATCATTTGGTCCCCACCTTTCTTCAGATGACCGCCATCGTATCTGACACCAAGCCTCACGATACCTCCTCATAGGAGATGTTCTCTATCGTAGAGGTGTTGACACGCTCCTTCGACGATGCCTCACCCTAGAAGGGGCTGATACAGTTTTGAATGATTGCCACAATGGCACATGCAGAGATCTCTTATATAACATGTCCACGGTACAAAATATCATTTGGGTAGGTTATTTTTAGCCCACATTGTTTCATGATTGCATACACGGAGTTAATAAATGCGATAAATGTCAATTATACACACGTAAGGCTCGAGCACCCCCTTCCCTCTTGCACCCATTCATCACGACCAACCCCTTCTATAAATGGGGCATTGATTTCATGACATGTAACTCTCCGTCCAACAATGGACAAAAGTAAATTGTAATCATCGTTGACTACTTCACCAAATGGGTGAAATCCATGCCCACATTCAACAATACAACTGACATAACAACATGTTTTTTCTTCAACCATTTCATCTCTTGCTTCGGGGTCCCCCTCCATCTAGTATTCAAACACAACAAGCACTTCGAAAAAGAAGTATTTTCATATCTATCTACCAAATTGGGATTCACCCATCAATTTGCCTCACCCTATTACCCATAATATAATGGGAAATTCAAGGCCATCAACAAAGTTCTCAAAAATATGCTTCAATGCACAGTTGACAAACACAAGACCAATTGGCATAATATGTTTTTCTCATCCTTATGGGAATATTGGACAACTGTCAAAATGACCATTGGTTTCACACCCTTTCATCTAGTCCATGACATCAAATTTGTACTCACTATTGAGTTGAAATCCCAACACTGCGCACTACGATCAAGCTCCTGCCCAACACACCATCACTTGAGAAACGATTGTTCGAGTAAATGTGATAGAAAATCAAGTACTAGATTGGCATTTATCACATTAAACATACAAATCACATCCATCATTTAATAAAAACAAGTGCACCAACCATATCATTAAAACATCAAATTCATAAACATAACCATGTGGTCTACTCATATATAGATCATAAATGTCAAAAGATGTGTTTGATACAAATAATACAACATGACTTACCTCCATTGGATAGGACATCTCAATCAACTAGTCTATACAAAATGGGAGATTACAAACTCCTATACAATCGTAAAAAATCAGGATATGCATGTAACATGTCTCCCTATCATCTAGGGTGACCTTAACTGAGGTACATCCCCAGCAACCAAGAGGTCCCCCCCAGGGGTATATCTCTTACAGGGATTTTCCCAGTCATATCGGCCCCTTCTATTGCTACACATCGCACCAAGGACCACCAATGAGGATCTCCACCAATGCACTGCTTCAAGACTCCCTCATCCAAAATTTGCAGCCACAAGTCCTTCAACACCCCATCTAGTACAACCTCAAACCACTGTCGCAACCCCTCCATCTCACGATCCTGTGCCCTCTCTTGCTCTCTACTCTGGCTAGCTGCTATCCCCTCCATTGTTTCATGGAATGGACCTTCCCCAGGATTAGAATATCGATGACGCCTCCTCGCCCACCCCTTTGCAACCCGCTCATCCTCATTTGCACATATCATTTGCACACATCAGCATGACTGTTATTTCGATAGTCGCGCCCAATCCCCAACCTGGATCACACGACTGAAACTCAGATCACCGCACACATGTGCGCATAAGCAGTTGATACAATCATGCACTATGCTCGGCTATATCAATTACTTTCACACACATATATGCGAAGATCCCAATATCTCCCATGTGGTCCTACTTCCTAAACCCTAAAAATGACGGTACGACCCTTCGTATGCCCCCCAACGCCCCCCCAAATCACACCTAAACTATGCATGAGGTTTAAATGAATTACCTGGCTCTCTCTCATCCTAAATCCGAGATCGTCTGCTCTCACATGGATCACCAACATCCAATCTCCCAGCTCAAAAATCTCCACAACCACAAGTACAGATGAGGTGATTATGTGGGCCCCATAGCCTTATATACACCCTTTTGCAAAACTTCCTCATGACCATTCTGGAGCATTTGAGCTTCGTTTCTCACACCATTTGCACCTATGAGATCAAGAATCCCTCACCTTCACAACGGTACTCTTGGATACTCATTTCAGTCTCGAGCCCATGGGACCCCTTTTGGCACCTTGGGAAAAGGTACGCATTACTTGCCCACATTTCATTATCAAGAAATTATTATATATTATTTATTTTCATATATGTTTCACATCGAGTATTTGGTTTGAATGTGTAGGTCCTCATCAATGACCCCCTTCACACCATCAATTATGGACTCCCTTGGCTTCTCTAGGTATATATTCCAAACTGGCATAACATTCAACCCATTGTTCACAATTGTATTCTCCAATCATACCCCCTCACATTTATCCTCAGGATCCCCACACCTGGCTCTATGGTGCCATCACCTCCATTTCATTCATGTACCATCAAATGGTATCACTCTCACCTCCATGAGTTGTCCCACATATATTTACCCCTTGGAATATTAACACTCATGTTGTTCTATCCATTAGGCTTGGGAGTCCTAGTAGTTTTACACCCCAGAGAGAGAACCTCATAGTTCTTCCTCGTCATCATGCTAACCACCCCATTATGGACTCCCACATTATTATTTTGGTTACATTAAATTCACCTCTGCATTATCATTAACCCTCCATATCATTCAACATCAATTTCCTATTCGCAATGCCATCCTCCATTCATCTTCCTGGCACAGAAACTAACTAATGGGGTTGCCACCGTCCACCAATCTATACTTACGCCCTATGTCGTCCAAGCCATACTTCACTGGGGCACTCGTTTCTGTACATGTACTTTCAACCCCATTATTTATTCATTCAGTAATTGTATAAATCATCTTTCAATTTCAACAAGTACAATAGATTTTGGTCGTTGCAGCCGACGATGGTTTTCCTTAGCACATAAAAACCCATGTCACCCTTGAAGGGCCTTGGTTGGGGAATTTTTACTTTCCTTGTTACCTCTACAATATTTGTACCCTGGCTTAAATTCTGACCATTACAAACACCCATGTCCCACATCGCTATATTTTGACCTATTTTACATATCTTTGCAGTCTCACCCACTCAGCACAGTTTCACCCCATATCTGGTCGTTCCCCTGACACCATATCATTTTTTATGGTTGTTTGCACCTTTCATCACCCACCAACCAAGGGAAGTTATTAAATTCCCGATATTCCATACATTATTCATTATTATCATCCCATTCACCTTCACGAATACAGTTTGTGACACCATTTTGATCAACTGGATGCGAAGAAGCCCTTTTCTTCTTGCAGTCACATCACCTTTTGTGTTGACATAAACAAATTCCCAGAAAGGTGGTAGTATCTTGGTTCTCATTCCATTGCAATGAGTAGCCTTAGATGACACATAGAGAGTCCTCATTTCATTATGATGTCATTGATCCCCATGATATTCAACTCTAACACAGTTTCATGTTACAATGGATATTACTTTGCAACCATTGCAGTTTTTAGTATCAACCAAATACCTATGAATTTATTAGGCCATCAACACCTTTGATTCATTCACCACTCAATTCAGAGCTAGTTTGGTCATCAGAACCATCATCTATTATTTTTTATGCCATTGAGGGCACTGCAGATATCTACTCCGTCAAGCAGTTTTAGTTATTGTTCTCTGTTTATGGTTTCATGAGACGAGCATGGGGCATGCCTTCCTCGTTTGAACAAAAAAAACAAATCTAGAGAATACTCGCTACAAATATTTGTCCCCTGTCCCTCCAACAGATCGCTCTCACCCTCCCTCACTAATAATTTCTCTCGCGCTTCTACACAATGACGTCATCACCAAAATAAACGATGATGTATTTAGGATATACTTATGCTCCTAACCTCACACATCGGGGGGCATCTGTTATTACTAAAAAATTACTCACCACAAACATAGACAACGAATGAAGAAAAAATCATCACAAGCACATCATACTACCAGTAATTATGGAAGGATTACCCTCAGTTTGGAAATATAAGCACAAAACTATGAAAAACTGGTTTTGAAATGCCGCACATATTCAACACTTTCAACGCATGCACACATGTACGGTCTAACATGGAGTACAATGCTCGCAGTGCACGAATTGCCCAACTAATAGATTAAACACCCATGTGGATGCATAAATGACGCATTGATGATTTTGGTCGGGCCTCAACCACTTTTGGGATGTAGTGGATATCCTCCATACCCAAAATATCCCCCAAATTTCTCCTTGGGATCACTAAAAAGGATGGGAGGTACCTCCAAGGGCTTCCCATTCACATTTGAAACTAGTTGGGAAAAATCTTGCCATCCTCCTATAAATAAAGGGCCATTGTATGAAAAAAAGAAGAAACAATTTGAGTATTGTTATGATGCTAAATTTGTATTTGAGAAGCCATATTTCTCTTAGAACTATTTGAGCATCCATAGTAAGGGTTGTGCCTCTATCCTCTTGATAAGTTCAACCATCAATTCTTCACCGTTGTATTTTCATTTTCATCCATTGTTAGAAGAGAGAAAACTTTGTATTTGGGGATTCAAGAGCCTTCCCAAGGAGGAGGAGGGGACTCATAAGTTCCCATATTTCTCCAAGGTGTTACCAATTAAAAGATCAGTCTCATTTGGTAGTTATTCCATGTGTCTCTTTCTTGCATCTATTTTATTTTTTACATGCTTAGTTTAGTTTTGTTTCCTTGTTATTTACTTCTTGTTTTCTATTTAGTTGAGCCACTAATCAACTAACATAGTGTTGTGTTGTATTGATAGCCTAAATAGATAGTTAAGGGACCTATTTTTTTTCACCCAAGTGACAAAAAGAACCCAACACATACCTTTTTCATACGAATCTACTTCTTATTTCCATTTCACAACTTTTTCTCTCAATATAATCAACTCAAGAAAATTGATCGTTTCATCTTCCTTTATTTGAACTCCTACTAATTGGAAAATAGGTTTTATAGAAATGGGTGCTATTATAGGTTCCATAGAAGTATTGTCCTCCTATATTATATATAAATATGTCCCTTAGGCAGATCTATAAAATTAATCTCACCAGTTTCCTATGTCTCCATCAGTTCAACAATTGATTTTGTAGCAATTATTTTAGCTAGTGTTTTTGTAGTAGAAGACGCAATAGTTGGTTTAGTAGCAATTTTAGTGTATCTAGGGGGATAATATGGGGTACCTAGGGAGGTACCTAATGGGAATAATAGTATATGTGTATTGTTATGTATGAAGGCCACTTTTAATAAAGAAGACCTAGTGTGAACACAATAAATGTAAGAGGGATTACTAGAAGGTTCCACTTCTAGAAGTTTCCACCTCTAGAATGTTGTTAGGTGGTAGGTATAACTATATAAATGGGTGTACATAATGTAATGGCCATGTTGAGAAGCATTGTATTTGGAGCGTAGTTCATTATGAGGTTTTCCCCTCGAATATGCAAGTGATAATGAGTGGATCCCTTCCTTAAAAGGATATATTGTATGGTGTTTCCTTGCCTTAAGGGTTTCATATAATAAAGTGTGGATTTTCCTAAATTCTTCTTGGATATATTTTATGTGGTTTTTTATTCATATATTTGGTACTTAACAAGTGGTATTACATCTCTTTCTTTGGCCACAAAAAAGGGGCAAAATTTTATTTTTGCAAGGTTTCAAAAGACAAAAAAATAGGGACATGAATCTCAGGTCAATTCCTATATATTTATGTGTATAATTGAATGAAACTAGTTGTAAATACGAGTTTTCCTTAAACAACCAATTAAAAAAATCGTCTGAATCCGAGTTTAGGAGGCCAAGATAACGTTGATTTAAAATCAATAATTTTAAGGGTTTTTCGGTAGATGGTTGCATGAGTTTGCAGAGTTTCATAGAAATTGGTGCAAAAATTTCCCAAAACAATTGTATATATGAGTTCCTATCACAAATTCACCCATTTTCAAAAAACAAATTGTCCAAATCAAAGCTCCGGAAGTGAAGATATCGCTGATTTAAAATCAACCATTTTTAGGTTTTTTTGTGACAACGACAGGACTGCAAAGCTCATAACTTTTGACAGGGTGCTCAGATTGCTAATATATGGTATTTTCATATATTTATTTTGGTATATTGAATCCCTCAAGACATCCTCATGGGCCTCAACGAATTTCTACAAGATATTGAAGCCATGAAGATATAATTTCACATGGGAAGACGTAACATGGAGATCATAAAACTTGCAAGGAAGAAGAGATGTAGCATGGAGATCATTGGCCATTGCATCATGGAAGAATATAACCAAGAAACCTATGCTTGGTATTATTGGGAGGATGAATGTGATGATTGGTATATGGATAGTTTTCATTTATGGGATGACAATCACTTTCATCTTATATTTGATGACTCTACTCCACCTTATGTATATCACATCTTGGAGAGTAGACAAGAGCCTTCTGTCCCTTGATGAATCTACTCCACATGACCAATGTCAATATTTAGAACATAATTTTTAGTTGTCTATTGAGTTATGATATCTTCAACGTGGAGTTCACATGATAACTTGGACATGGGACCCAGGTTTACAGTGGTCACTGGACTAGTTCAACATGGTGGCTAGCACTTCTACATGGAACCCTTGTTCTCCAACCTACTTCAACATTATGGTCCTATTGACGCTTGAATCACTCAGGACCGAAACAGAAACCTCACAAGGGTACAAATCCTCCTGCATTTTTATAGAGGTGGTACTCCTCTATGTTTATGATAATATTTTAATTCTAGATTTCCAAAATGATATAGGACTTTGAAATTCCACCGTGGTATTCAAAGAAATATAAAAGTTGCGGAAAATAATTTTTTTTTATTTTAAAGAGAATTCCTGAGAGATGACTAGGAACCTCATACATCACACATTTGAAAAACATAAGCAAATTTTTCTCACATCTATCATAGTTAAACAAAATATTTCTGATCACACATAAAAATAAAAGAAATTAGTTCATACGCATAAGTGAAATTTAATAAAGTACACACATGTGGAGCTCAAATGGAGAAAATGATAGATCAATTTAAAATATTTTATACTCAAAATTAAGAGTTATAAAACACCAGCAAAACTGATCCCAAATTAGTTCTCTTGGGATTTCTAAAAAAATGTTAAAGTCTGTTACAAAGTTTTGAAATTAAAATGCATTTGTCCCGAGGACTGGGATTGGGGCTCCCGCAGACCATAAAATTAAATATAAACAAGAAATGAGTTGTGGAGAGAAGATGATGGGTGAATGCAGATTAAAAATACCTAGAAATAATAAAGGAAGAAGTTATCAGATTTCAGTTAAACCTTTCTAGTCAAAGAAGTAGAGTAACTAGATGAAAAACGGATAGAGAAAACAAGATGCGATCAATATAAACTTACTATGATGGTATATCTTGACTTTACTTTCTTTATTTTGTCCTTTTATTCTCCTCATTGAGGTTATAGGAACCACTATGAGAAAACTTGAACATCCATTTAACTTAATACCAGGTGTAGTTGGTTTGACCATTATCAAAGGACTGGCCATAATTGGAAGAGGCATCAAGGCAGTCTCCAATTATTTTATCTTCTCTTTTAATTTCACATTCTCAACCTCCAAACCATCAATAGAATCGTGGAGTGCATCCCCAATTTCCCTATGGATTTTGGAAATATGGGATAGTCGCATATACTTTAGGTTGACCTCTGAGCAGTCCTTTCCCTTCTTATTCTTCTGGTAACTTCTTTCTACAATCAACTTTTTAGATTCTTTTTCAAAAACAACACTTTGAAAAGTGAAGGATTCTTCTTCACTAAAGGTCTCATTTCCATTGAATTCCAACAAAGAATCTTGACTAACCATATGATCATGTTGTTCTATTGCAAGAAATATTTTTTCAATGTCTGCTTCTAGTTCCATATCCTCCAAAGAAAAACTTTGGATGTCATTTTCTATAAGATTATCTTCTTCCTCTTGCACTAAGTTTTTTATTTTCTTTCTCACATGCAACTTGTGTGAACTCTAAATTTTTCCAGGGGAGGATTCTTCCCTCCCCCTCCACTGGAACTACTATTGAAAATATTTTTATTTGGGTGGGTCGCTAGAGCACTGCTCCTGGATGTAGTACTATTGGAAGTAAACAATGTAGATTGAGCACTTGTTTCACTGGGACCTTTTCCCCTTTGCTTGTAAAGATAATTAATGCTAAGTAATGTTTTTAAATCGCCAACATTATGTACATGATTTCTTTGGATGTTACCCTCTTCTTCTTCATTCAAGACAGTTTGAATGAAGGAGTTATTGAACCCCACTGAAAGTATATGTCCAACAAAGATTCTTTTCGGATAAAAACCTTTGATATTTTCAGCATACTTTAAACTCATGTTGTTAAAATGATTTGCAAATTCATCAATTTTATTTATATTTCTGAACATGAATTCTCCAATCTTCCATGGCAGGCGAATGAACTTATTTTTCCTTTTTTCATGGAAAAAATGTAACCAAAAGTTATATTGCCTTGCCACCTCTGTAATAAATAGTTTATCAAATACGTAATATGGGATAAAATAAGGATTCTCTTTTGAGAAAAATATCCTTATGATACTGTGATTCTCCATTTTCTCTATTGTCCCCTTTTTCTCTAAAAAATTGGTAGCTTGATCAAATATCCTTGGAGTTTTTTCGCCCAAGAAAAGCCTTTTGAAGATTGAAACAAAATTATTATAAACTTCATAGAAAAACATAGGGGTCTTATGTCTCCATAATGCCTGATACCAAAAGGTAACTAGATTTGTTCCACAATTCACCTTTTTACTGATGGTTAAGTTTGGGAATTGGTAACAATACACAATAGAAAATATCAAATAAGCGGCCATAAATAATTTTCTGTCATTTTTATAGTGTGATAAATTGGACGATATTTTGATAGAAATGAGTTTTATCCAATAAAAAATGACATGTTCTTGAACTCTAAAATACAAAATATATAAAATCATGTGAGAGATAGAAGCATTGTTTTCTTGACCTGTCACCTTGGTAAATAGACATACAATTTCTTGATAGGAATTTTTTAAAGACTCGACCTAGATTTTGGTTATGTATGATGGGACAGATTCTAGATTCTCTAAATATTCTGGCAGGAGGTCAAGCCCATTGTTATATTTCTTCAAGAATTTTCTACAATCCTCACCTTTGAAAGTAAGAGTCAGCTCTCGCAGCTTTAACATCTTGTGGAAATCTTGAGGTGAAAGATAAATCAGAGAATGATCATGGAGATGTATGATTCTTTGATTTGGCATGTACTTTTCCACACACCAAGTGATGATTTCCTTACAGTCAAAAACCTCAGGAACACACCCAACACGAGCGATTCCATATGTCTAATTTACATCTTTCTATGCAAGAGAAGAGGAATAATATCGATATTCTCTCGACCATTGGAAGTTTTGGTCTTCATGACCAAATATATTCAAAGTATCACCACAAAATGGTTGTCTAGCTTATGCTACCATAGGTTGACAGAACTATTTCTTCAGTTGGATAATAATCTCAAATAAATCTTTTGTGGAAAGATAATGATATTTTAATCCCTTGGAAAATTAAGATTTAATGATATTTAATGAATAATTCATCAATCCTTTAGCCATTAATGATGATCCTTTCAGGGCCTGAACAACAATTATTATCATTAAACAATACTTAATGTGTATCAGGAAAAGAAACAAAAGGGTGGGGACAGACGAGAGATAATTCGAATATAATATTTTTGTGAACCTGCCAATCTGGGAACCCTCGAACCCGTGGTTGTAGAGATCATAAAAAAAATACTAAGTGTAGAGGAATGGTCAGTCAGAATCACATGCAAGAAGAATGAAATACTTTGGAGCTTGGCACCCGTGACAAGGTTGATGGTCGAAATGTAGATCATGAAACTTGGGGTGCAGAGTGAAGATCAAATAAAATGGAGAGTGAAGGCTTGAACCCGCAAACCTGCAAAACTGAAAAATGGCTAAGTTTTAAAATAGACTTATGAAATAATCAAGTGGGTGGAAATGAAGACCCGCCAACCTGCAAAACTGAAATATGACTAAGTACAGTAACCAGAAAGGGAGAAAAGAAGGGATAAAATAAAAGGGGGATAAGGGGAGGTGTATATGAGGGAAAAAAAATGGAGTAAAGAAGTGGGGAAAATAGAACGTGGAAGGAAAGAATGGAAGCACAAAATGGTTTCAACAACTAGCTCCAATGTGGGATGATAACCTCTTGTGGGTTGTCAAGAATCCAAAATCTTCATGACCAGATGTTTCTATCTTTTGGGCCATGGAGTTGAATAGTAAGGGTGTACAAAATAAAAATAAAAAAATATGTACAAGTAAATGAAAAAAAATTTAGGGGAAGAAAGTTTTCAAATTTTACCCATTAACAGGCAACATTAACATTTTCCCCTTCATATCTTTGAGCATATAATCATTAAAACCCATAATATTTTCAATGATATATGGTCCAACCCAGAGTGCTTCAAATTCTGTGTGCATCGATGGTTTCTCCTTGGATTTGTTCCAGAGTAACACTAGTTCACCCTTTTGAAAATTCTTTATGGTTTTGCTCTGATCAAAATATTTTTTGATACTTCGTTGTCTCTGAGAAGTTCTATATAAAGTATTACTTTGTTCTTCCTCCATTTTCAATAATTGGTTCATTTTCTTTTGCATAGATGAACTATATTATGCAGCCTCTGTATTGTCTACACAAGTCAAGGAAATTAACTCAAGGCTACTTGGAATTTTTTCTTCTTTCCCATAAACCAACATATACGGATACATCCCAGTGTTGTCTTTTGGAGTCATTCTGGTCACCCACAGAGCATCTGTCAATTTCAAATGCCAATTCTTTTGGTTCTGATCAATAATTTTCTTCAGTATCTGAATGAGTGTCTTATTGGAAGATTATGCAAGACGATTCCCTTATGGATAATAATTTTATGAATGACCCATAAAAATATCATATTCTCCACACAATTCTATAAATTTTGAATCAATGAAAATTGAACCATTATCAGTAATAAATTTTTCTGGGACACCAAACCTTGACAAAATATTATGTTTAAGAAACCTTATCAACTCTTCAGAATCAACCCTTTTTAATGTTATTGCTTCCGGCCACTTTGTAAGATAATCTGTAGTGGTGAGGATATATATGTGTCCTTTTCTTGATTTTGGATTTATTGGTCTAACAACATCAAGTCCCCATTGGGAAAATGGTTGTTCTACAGATATAGGTTGGAATGGAATTGCAGATTTTTTCATTTTCCTTGAAAATTGTTGAAAAGATACACACTTCCTTATGGTATCATATGAGTGCTTAAGAAATGATGGCTAATAAAACCTAGATCTTATTATTTTAAGGGCCATGGTGGTAGGCAAAAAATGTCCACCACATATACCTTCATAGAATTATTTCATTAATTCTTGAGCTTTCTTTTCATCAACACATCTCAACAATATGCCATCATAGTTCCTCCTGAACAATATATCAAAAATCAATGCGTATTGATTTGATTTCATTTTCAATGTTCTTTGCTCCTTAGGGTTCATGGTGACGGGAAATTGCCCAGACCTCAGGTAAAATATAATATCTTTATACCATTCTGAAACTACCATGGGTTCTCCCACTGAAATATAAATTACTCCATCCAAAGAATCACTATTTTCAATGAGCTTACATAAACCTTGTCCTTTAACTTCTTTTAAAGACTTAATTTCAATATCATATTCTTGAATCTTCGCCAACTAATTTTCCCATTTTCTTTCTCTCAATTGTTGATTTAGAAGAATATTCATAGGAGAGGATGGAACATATGCCATGACATGAGAATTTAATATATAATTTTGAAAGTGCGCCATGTCTTTTACAAGAGACAGGGCTTGTTTATCCAATTTTGAATATCTCAATTCATAATCATGAAGGGTCTTTCTCATGAAACCAATTGGCAATTATTCACCCTTGGAATTTCTCTGAGTAAGAACATTTGCCACGATATTTTCTGTAGAAAATGAATATATGATGAAGTCTCTTTGGAAATCTAGGCTAGTGAGGATTGGAGTTGTATTGATTGCCTTTTTGATATTATTAAAAGCTTCCTATGTATCCATGGTCCATTCAAACCGTTGTTAATTTTTCAATAATGAATTGATCGACTTCACAATACTTGCATAATCAGGGACAAATCTCCGTACAAAGTTTATTTTTCCAAAAAATGTCTGAACTCCTTTCTTAGATGATTGGAGGTTGATTTCATTTATAACTCATGTCCATACAATGCACAATGTCAATAGATCTCTAAAATTTCATGGATCAGTAGGTATTTCATATATGATATGAATCCAAAAAATATCCAAACTAGGAACTAGAAGCATTTGTATAAAAGTTGACTAAATATTGAATACTGAATAGTAAAAAATCTTAGTTTCTCCCATGTCTTGGGCTACTTGACCCTCAAGGTTCTCCAAGTCCTCAAGGAGAAAAAGACGAGCCTCCTTTGATAGAAGGCAATTTGTTGTGGGATCTAAATTTTCCAAGTCAATTATAGAATGATCCAAAACTGTCATGATCATGTCAGTGGGTTCCCCAGATGGGTTATTGTTTCCTCTTTCATCCTTTTTTGTCACTTGCAACCAACTGGCAGAGAGAACATTCGTTCAGAAATGTCAAAAAATGAGTAAAATTGCACTTAGTAGAGGTTTTATAGGCTTCATGGGAATGGTTGAATCAAAATCAAGATTCAAAAGTCAAACTTGATCAACCTCGAGTTTTACTCATTCGATTCAGAAAAAGTCTTTTGCTCGCCAATTTAATTCATACTCTCTATTTGTAGGTTAAATCACAATTCTCGTTATTTTGCTTGAAACCCTTTTTTCTTTGATATCATGTTAAGAAATGAGTGCACAAGATATCATTTAAGAAATGAGCACACAAGATACATGAGATATAGAATAACATGGAATTTTATTATAAATGACATCCATGGATACAATGAGGAATATCCTTATATGTTTATTTGTGAGGTGGTTTATAGTACCTACCTCACCTAAGCTTTTTTAAATAATACAATGTTCCACCAAGTTTTCTAGATGGCGGGACATGGGAACAAGGAAATTGATCCAAGGTATGTGTGGAGACACTCCCCAAATTTTATGAAACATCATAGGGAATGTCGAGGTCCCTGACATAGCGGACCACATCTGAAATCCTAAAAAAAAAAATTAAAATTTATGAGAAACAATAACAAATCAAAAACATGAAATAAATAAACATTTTCTTTAGGGTTTTGATTTTTTTGGATGCTTTTATAAAAAAAAATTGACTTTTTCTAATACCATTGGGAAAAAATCATGGTTGGGCTACCAAGATTCCCCTTTTTGGAGGTGGTCACCCAAGAGTCCTCCATGAAAGGGAAACACCCCCCCTTGCATTTCCCCAAGTTTCCCAAAAAGGGGGATGTGTGGAAACATCCCCCATTGAGTTTCTTCATCCTATAAATGTGTGAAGCATGGTGGATGTGCCCCCCCATTCTAGAAACATGTGAAGTGTTGATCCAGATTTGGATCTGGGAGCTTGATGGGGCTCAGAAAGGCCTAAAAATCAATGTTCTCATAATAGTTTCAAAACAAACGTGTGCATAGGTATTTTTGATACGAACCCAACATAACTTGAATGGGATCAAACGAGCGTTGTATGCTCCTAATATCGATTCTGTTTGTTTTTCCAAAAAAACAAAAAGTCAAATAGGTCAACAGGAAAAAGTCAACATTGACGTCATAATAATGACGTGGAAGAAGGTCATACAAATGATGTGGTAGGGGCACAATGGACTGCTACCATGTCAGGTACAGGTGGACCAACTGAGAGGTGACACGTGTCACCACTGAAAGGGTGACACGTGGCACACCCGTACAACTGACATGTCATGCCCTACGATAACACGTGGCAGACAGAGAAAGGAAAGATACATTGGCTGGGAGGATTGGGGTTTGATTAGTAACTGACATGTGGCATCAGAAATCAGCGAATGGAGAGGTGCCATGTGGCACCCAAGGATTGGTTCATGGTTTGTAAAATTTTGTGGAGCTTACCCGATTCGAACTGGAGACCTCTCACTGAGAAGAGTCTTTGCAAATGCTAGGCACTAGCCCACCTACACCATGAAGCTTACTAGTATATGTCTCCACAAATATTTAATCTTGGACATATTGTTATCCAGACGGAGTTAGGGCTGGGGCCTAGCCCTAGCCCTCGGCGTAACCATACCACGAGACCACGCAATGGAACCCCGACCAATCGCGTGAATGGATAAGAGACTAGACCCTAATCTCGGGAAGATCTATATGACTCAATGTTTTGTTTTTTAGGTGGTTAGTGCGGAGTATGGGTGCGGTCCTATTGTTTGAAGCCATATGACCTATACCTACGGAGAGAGGGCCATCACGCAACCCTTAGGGGCTGGCGCTTGGCCACATCATATCCATGTGACGCTATTAAGGGGGCATGCACCCAATCCAAGGGGATTTAGCCCAAGATTTCTTCAGAAGTGGGTTTTTTCACTATAGAATAGTGGTTTTCAGTGATTTTTGGCCTGTTATTGAAGATTTTTGGCCAATATTGGGGGATATTGGGCCCTTTTTGAGGCCAGATCTTGGGAGGAAGTTGGGAGATGGTTACCAACTCTAGATATATATAAACCATGCCTTATTGAGGCTAGGGGAGGAGATTTAGATCAGGTTTATGCTGAATATTTTCCAAGCCAAAGCCATTTTTATGCAGGGAAGCTGTTAAAAAACGCACCTTTGCAGGCCATTTCTGGGAGCGTCGGTCATCCATTTTGAGTGATGTTTCTTCTGTTGGGTTCTTAAGATCTGGGAGAAAAAGACCAAATCAGTTTTGTAACCTTTTGGTACTATTGTGATGTACTTATTGAGATTTGAACAGAAATAAGAAAGCCTCACCCACTGAGACAAAGGCCCAAAGACGTAGGTGAGATTGTCGAACACCGTTATCACATTGGTGTTATGGTTTTCTATTGTTTATTGATTCATTTTAGTTCTGTACATGTTTATATGGCTGTGACAACTTATCATATCTTCTCCCTCTTTCATTAAGCTTCCTAATTGGTTAATAAATACATGCATAATAACTCAACCATAGTCGTGTAAAAGATCTTTTCATATCAAGTTGGTATCAGAGCTAGTTGACATTTGGATTTGAGTTTTGCATGTTAACCAGGGAAAATATACTTTGTGGTGAAGGTGAGATTGTTGAAGATAATTCATTGATTGGATTGAAAAATAGAACTTCTCAAAGCAATAATATGGCATCGGAAGAGGGACTTTCTCTTTATGAGAAAGAGTTTCGAAAAACTTTCTTCGCAATGTCGGAGATGATGAAGGTTTTGTATGAGTGTTACTTGGAAAGGAAAAGACTAAATCTGGGTGAATCTTCAAAGGGAAAAAGTGAATAAGGAGAGGATCCTCCTCAAATTCCTCCTTCACCTCCATCCTCACCTCCTTCTTCTCCTTCTTCTTCAAGTTCAAGTTATAAATCTAATGCAAAGAAACATGTTCATAAACATAAGAATGAAATGTCTTTATTAAAACTTGATGTTAAATTCGAATTACCCATGTATGATGGTGAAGTTAATGCATAGAGACTTGACAATTGGGTTAGACAAATGGAGGTCTATTGCATTTTGCAACAGATCAAGGATGAGGCCACACAAATCAAGTTGGCATCATTGAGACTTACAGACACAACACTCATCTGGTGGAAAAAAAAGTTGCAAAAAAAAACAAAACACAACAAGTGGTTAATGTATTTCCATCATGGCAAAGTTTTATTTATGCACTTAGAAAACAATTTTATCATTTCAGTTATAAAGAAAAAGTGTTAATTGAATGGCAAGCTTTAAAACTAAGTAAAGGAAAAACAGTGCAAGAATATACCAATGGCTTTCAAAAAATGGCATTGATGTTAGATATCCCTTTACATACCCAAGAAACTCTTATGAAGTATGTGTGAGGTTTACCTGCACATATTAAAAACATTGTACTCATGTTTGGACCAAATAATATTGATGAGGTTTTTGTTCAAGTGACATACATTGAAGCACGGAAAACAGGTGTTGGAGTATCAGGGGAATCGTCTTCAAGGAAAGAGGACAAGAGGAAGTGGGATGGAAAAAAGGAAAATGTAGTGACGAGAAAGGAATAGAGGCCCTCTTGCAAACATTGCAATAAAGAGGGACATGATGAGGAACGTTGTTGGTAGTTGCATCCTAAGAAGAGGCCAAAGTGGTTCAAGGAAAAGAAAGGGAGGCAAACAGTTGCAATGAAAACACGACTGATAGACTTGGGATCAGATTCAGGTGATGAATCAAAGGTCTCATTGGTTGGTATGATAGGTAAAATTGGTAAAGGAATTGATTGTAGAAGTACCTTTTTTTATATCAGGGTCATCATGCGACACACTAAGGTTGATACACTAGTTGATAGTGGATCTCAATCTAACCTAATATCAGAGGAATTGGTTAAGCAATTGGGGTTAAAAACACAAGTACATCATAATCCCTACACACTTAAATGGATAAAAAACCATCATCAAATGCACATAACCAAACAGTGCACATTAAAATTTGATATTTCATCTAAGTATGTAGATGAGGTAACATGTGATGTTGTGCCATTAAGAGAATGTGGAATGGTCTTAGTTAGTCCATACTTATATGATCATAAGGCAATCTTCTACAGGACAAAGAATCAATATCAATTAACCAAAGCAGGTCAAGATTATGTGGTTTGCAAATAAAACTCTTCAAACTATGGAACAATTAAAGAAGGCAGTTCAAGCAAGAAACAAACCAATAATTGTTTCAAATGAAGTAAATGATCTTAAGCAAGAATAAGAAATGATTGTTGAATGGAAAATCAATCACAATTTGCTTCAAAATAAGATCATGTCGTGCAAATATTACAAGTATATCATCTCATTTGCAGTCATGTTTTTGATGCTATCATTAGTAATTTTATCTACATGGATGATAGAGGCTTCAACAAAATGTGGCAGGGTTCAAATGGATAACAATATGTTGTCAGTTGTCATGATTGTGTTACAATTGATCTTGATGAGACAGGTGCACAAGACAGAGTTTAGAGACAGAGGACAAGATGGGTGGCCTATCCCTAGCTTGTTGATTGATCAATAACCATTTGGGGACTAAAAGGTCCTTTAGTGGGGAGGTGTGATCTAGATTCGGATCCAGGAGCTTGATGGCGCTCAGAAAGGCCTAAAAATCATTATTCTCATAATGGCTTCAAAACGTATGTGTGCATAAGCCTCATCGATACGAACCCAGTGCAACTTGAACNTCCTTTAGTGGGGAGGTGTGATCTAGATTCGGATCCAGGAGCTTGATGGCGCTCAGAAAGGCCTAAAAATCATTATTCTCATAATGGCTTCAAAACGTATGTGTGCATAAGCCTCATCGATACGAACCCAGTGCAACTTGAACAGGCTCAAACAAACTTTGTATTCTCCTGATATCGCGTTCTGTTCATTTTGCCAAACAAGCAAAAACTCAAATAGGTCAATGGGAAAAAAGTCAATGTTGACGTCATGCTGACATCATCATGATGACGTGGAAACATGACACGTGGAAACAGGTCGTATAGTTGATGTGGTAGGGGAATAGTGGACTGCTAATGTGGTAGGTAC
>SNQJ01S0105460.1:27002-57293 GCA_010110895.2 Picea sitchensis
TCTCACATGGTTGCATCGGATGATCAAGTTGTTATTTTTCTTCATTCTGACTTTCTGGACAACATGTGATTTCTTCAATAGGCTCTTCATACTCTTCTTCTTTTATAGTTTCTTCTATGGATTTCTTGAAAGACATCTTTTCATTGAAAGTTACATCTTTGTTGACTTCAATCTTATGTTGTTCTGGGATATATATTCTATAGGCCTTGGATGATTCACTATATCCCACGAATACGCCCTTATTTCCTAAGGGTTCTAATTTATTCATTTTATCCTTGGGAATGTGAAAGTAAACAGGGAATCCAAACATTCTTAAGTCTTCCACATTAGGTTTCTATCCTGAGAAGGCTTATTCTGGAGTCATACTCTTCAATATGCGGTGTTATGAACATATATTGTTGTCATTGCTGCTTCTCCCCATAAATACATAGATAAACCTTGATCGTTCAATAGTGCCTTCATATTTTCTTCAATAGATTTGTTCTTCCTTTCTGCTACACCATTTTGTTGAGGATTATGAGGAACAATTATGTGTTCTCAAGGTCTTGATTTTCTTGTTTGTGAGGTTCTCTATCTCAACTTTGAATTCTTGAAACTTGTTGAATACTTCGTCCTTTGTCTTCAAGAGATATAACCAAGTCTTTATCGAGTAATCATCTATGAAGATTGCATAGTAAATAGAACCTCCTAGATATTTGACTAGCATTGGACCACAAACATCTGAATGTATTAGATCTAGAATTTCCTTAGATCTATTATTGTTTCTTGAGAATGGTTTCTTGATATTCTTGTCGAGAGCACATCCTTTGCAAATTCCTTCATGTGTAGACTGTAGTTCTGGTATTCCTTCAACCATATTTTTGAGGAAGGGTAATGCTTGATAATTAATATGAGCATACCTTCTATGCCAAAGTTCATTGATATTGACTTCATCATGTACACATAATTCATCATTTCGTTCTAGTAGTCTGTATAGTCTTCCTTCACGAGTTCCAATAACTCTAGCATTCTCTATGTTGGAGTCTCTAGACCAAGATAACACTTTTCCATCTACAAAAGATATTATGTTTCCTTTGTCTTCTAGGAAAGATATGGATACAAGATTCTTTTCTAAACCAGGTACATATAAAACATTTCTCAAATGAACATTGTTACCTATTTTCAACTTGACGGAGGCTTGACCAATTCCTTCGACTGGGTAAGTGTTTTTGTCTCCAAGCTCTACCTTATACAATGTCTTATTTTCATTTAGATTGGAGAGTTTGGCTTGATCTCCTATCATATGCTTAGAAACTTCACTGTCAATTATCCACATGTCATCTTCAAGCGTTCCTGTGAGTGGTGAGTAATGTAGATGACTAGTCTTTTCATTCATGACTTCGGTTGACTGATGACTGGTCAAGCCTTGACCCAAAATTTCAACCTTGATGTTTCTGCCTTCTGAGAGTGCCAAGAGGTGTGCTGGACTAATGCGTACTTGAATATATTATCCTTGAGGAAGGTGTTCCATCATAAGGTGTTGGATCAGGGTTTTAGGGCTTCTGCAACTGCACCTGCTAGTAACCCTAGCGACAATGATTTAGTAATTTCACTTGATAGAAACCCTAGTGGTAGTTCTTCAATGATATTAGTATCCTTATGTCTTAGCTCCCTTCCGGTGGTTAGACTAAATGAAGGAGGTGTGGGCCCATAAACTGTTAGAATATTGGATGTGCTCGTTTAACCATAGACAATATAGCAATATTGTCACCCAACCATAGGAACTAATGCCACCCCCGAGCACCTTGACCTTAACATAGAGAATAATTCCAGTAGCAGATCAATAGCCAACCAAGGCTAATGTACCAAGCAAAGATAACCAATACTGATCAAAGAGTCCAACCCAGAAATACTGAGAATATAGATTGCAGGACTGACGGTAGCAACTCCTCCCAAGACTTGCGCACAAACTGGCCTTCTGCAGTGCACACAAGTGCACTTCTATAATTCTGAGAAGTTTGGCTAAAATGAAGACCGACCTCCTATATTTATATTGTTTATGCCAAACTGTCTAGTCAAATTCTTATTCTGGGTGCTAATTATTTAGTATTAATTATTTCCTTTAGCCGACATCTCTTCTAGGGTTATATTCAATTCCTTTCTTGCTTCCGGGATATTATAATCTTGTCAAAGGTCACAAATAGAGATTAATACCTCCTGCAACTACCATAATATCACATATCCTACACCATTTCACACACTTACATGACCTAGATTGGATCTCACCTTGAAAACACCCCAAAAATGAGGAGGATTATCCCAATAGGACATCCTGAGACCCTCTCCAAACTTGACTTGTTAAACTACATAATGTCTTTGAGCATTTGTCTGGGTAAAGGGGGGTTTGATGCACATGTTTGGGTAATTTGATTATTGGATGTGATTGACATTGATATGATCCCTGTGAATTATGAGCCCATGGAGGACGTACTTGATGTTGTTGTAGGACCATACCCGATGGACATGTACATATGGGGATATGATTAGCTCATACCTCCATGGGGATGCAATCCCACAAATGGATGTTGTGACCCTAGCCAGGGGTAGAGAGATGTCAGAGACTTGCACTAGTAAAAAGGAAGGAAGTTTCACCGGAGACACTTTGGCAGCCCTAGACCCAGGGGTATCTTGATCTTGCACCTCGTCGTTGGCCTTGGGAGGCCCATGACATCACCATTGTGATCCTACATGTCACCCAACATCAGGATTGTCATTATGGAGGTAGTTGTGTGCTAATTGGCACGTGTGGCATCATCTAGAAGCTTGGAAGGCCCAACATTTTGTAGGTGAGGCCTAATGTTTCACCCAAGAGGCACAATGTCACCCTATAAGGGCATGATGTCACCTCTAAAAATGATTTTAGGGTTTAATTATTTGAATTTGTGTAAAAATAAGGATTTTTCATGTAATTTGTCCATGTTGGCCTTTTGATGAACTAAAATTAATTAAAGGTCACAATTATTGTATAAATAGAGAGGTAAAACTCTCATTTTTTCATCATTCACTTATCACACAAGTGGTGGTATGAAATTTGGCCCTCTTTAAGGGTTATTGGCTAAAATTTAGTGGTGCACACTTCTTAGAGGAGGCCAATCTTGGTGTATTTTGGAAAAGTTTCATGTGGAGGATCTTCAAATAGGGTTTATGATTGATTATTCTTGGTGAATTAAGTGGAAAATATGAATTTATTTATTGTGAATGAATGCTTATGGTGAATTTACATGTTTCATGTCAAAGATTATGAAATGGCTTGCTTGAAACCCTAGAAGAAAGAAATATGTTACTACATTTTTCTCTATAGTCTTCCACTTGCTAAAATTTATTGAAAGGCACCTATATAGAAGTGGATACTAGAGCCCTACCATTGTAGCACTCCAGTAACCCTACTTCATTTTCCTATTGCATTAGTTATCTCAATTTGTCTAAGGAAAAAATAAAATCGCGAGGGCCTAATTTTTATTACTTTCTAGCAATTATCTCTAGGAGTTAGATTTTTGAGGCCTTGGGCTACCAACACCTCTCTCATACTTTTCATCCCCTTTGACTGAAAATTATCATTTCTATTTTCCTCTAAGAGTTGTTTCTACCATCATTGAATCCATTACCCTGGAAGGAACTAATCTATCCATTACAAGTGTTGATTGATCCAACAATTTTCAGAACATCTTCTCTTGAACACCTACTAACTCCTACTAACCTTAGATTAGCCTAAATCATTAACCTACTTGCTATTGTTGCAAAATATTGCTACAACCATCTAAAAACAGAAAATTAATCTTCAAAGTGACATGTTTTGCTAGCTAGACATTGCTAAACTCATTGTGACTATCTATTATCAATTGGTCTAGTTTAAGCTATTATTTCAAGTCTTTTATCAAGAATTTTAAAGAATAATCATTGTGGTTGTTACAAAACTATCATTTGCTATTATAAATTGTTATACTGCTGCAATTTTATATCAGCTAGTACATTTCTTAAGATTTCATTGTCTTATGAAGCAATAATATCATGTTGGTACTTGGAAAGTTCCCCTTTTTGCTTTGTTGTCTTGTTCTGGGTAGGTACACAATAATATTTTCTTGCTTCATATTCAATAAGACTTAAATAACTCTTTTAAATTGAGTAACCTATGAGAGGGGAGGGATTTTTCCTTATCATTTTTCCTTAGCCTTCTCAAACCCTCGATTCATTGGGGATATCTCCCTTGGGGTAGCCTCAAAATACTCAAAAATAGAAATGGATTTCCTATTAAGGTCGTGACAATGATAGATCATTCCCAGTTACGCCAATTTTATATCCACTTTCCTTGGGCTTTGGGCAAGTACAAATTGTGTGATAACATTTTGGCACCATTGCCGGGGAACACTGCGTCAATATTCCTCAATGACACTTTTTTGGTAATCCTTTCCCTCAAATCCTTTTATCTTATGAAGATTACCTAACGAATCTGCTAAGGGTGATTCCCTCTTTTCCATTTGATGATCCCTAGAAGGATTATTTGGAAAATCCACTAATGATTAAGCTGAACATGGATTCTCAATGGGGCCTAGGGAATTTTAAACCCTTGGATATGAGTAAAATTCTAGGTTACCCTCAAAAATTCCCCCGAGGTATGAAAAAGGGATCCATAGATTCACTGGTAGTGATGGGGTTAGAGCTGACAATCACATGGATAATGTTTGGGATTTCTTTCAACTTCACCCTATTAGTGATTATGTTGAGGATTTGGAAATGGAATTTTTTTTTGTCACTCTTCATGGCAATGCTAGGAAATGGTATGGAAATCTCCCTAATGCTAGAATCACATCTATGGGCCAATTAGAAGAAACCTTTCTCGAGAGATGGGGTATTAAATTGGAAGATATCCAAATGCTACTAAAAATACTCAAGTACATACAACAAACTAAGAATGCAATTGTCAAGGAATTCCATACTAGGTTTGAGAACTTGTTATATCAGATTCCTAGAAACCATCATCATGGAGACAAGTACCTCTTTTACCTCCATACCAATGCACTCTTAGTGCATTTAGGGTTCCTCCTCAATAAAAAGGGGCCAAAGCAATCGATTATTCCTATTACATGGTCATACAAATCGAGTTGAATATCTCTTTGTTCAAGAGAAAACACATCTTTTCTCTAGAAACCAAAGTTGATGACCCCAAAGGTACCCCAGATACTCTTAGTTTGGAGAGATTAGTTTCCCTTGAGATATTTGAAAGAAGGGAACAAGTCATCAACCAACATGATATTGAGGAGAGGGATCCTAATGAGGGTTTACAATCCCATGAGGAAGATCAAGAATTTACTCATGCTTTTACCGGGGATAATCAAGACATGGTTGAAGAGAAAGAGCCTGAAGATATCAAACACGATTATGAAGTATTGATGTGTGTTCCTCCCTCTGATGAATACATCCACAAGCCTATTCCTCCTGCACAATAATAAGAGGATGAGCTTAGTCACTTTCATTTCCAAGTTTTTGATGACTCTTTATTCTATGATTCAGAGGGGGAGGAAGAAAGGGAATCCTTGGACAAGATAGATCCTCCTTATTATGAAGTGGAATATGTAGAGACAAGTCATGAGGAAAATACAATGATGCATACTCTTCCATTTAATGAAGTTATCCAAATCCTCGAAGCTCCTAAACAGGAAGAAGTAAACACAATAAGTTATTTCCCTTTCCAAGATTTTGATGATGCTTTATTTTATCATTTGGAAAGTGAAGAAGTGTTAGAGGATCCCTTGGATGTTTTAATCCATTCATGTTATGATAAGGTGATGACTTTGTTGATAATAGTGATGAGTCCATACATGTCGGGAAACATAAATGGGATGTGACTGGATATGATGGGGATCACGTTTACGACATTGAGGATAATTTCCAAATGTTTCCTTTACAACTATCATATCAGGTTACTATTAATTCTGACATTTGGCAACAAGGAAATGATATAGTTACAGATATCTCCAAGGGTGACCTAGTTCTATGTCCTCCTGATGATTTTTGGTCAAAGATTTAAGATTTTGATGAGTATTCTTTTGAGCACTTGGATTTATTCTATGAAGAATATTATCAACCACCGTTGTGCTAAGATCTTGATATAGGTGAGAACATTTCTTTCCCAAATCATGGTACTTATGACAAGGTTATCCAACCCCCTTTGATTACTTTACCTCACTGTGTCACTAAGGGTGTAGTTGGGAAACATGTCCCTTGTCTTGAGTTTTCTCCAGGGAAAATCCTTCTTTTAGAATTCAAGGGTAGTTTGAATACCTTTAGAAGAAGTTTATTATATCACTCTTTCAACTTTACCTTAGAAATTTTCCGATCATTCTCTAGGTTTTTAGTAGTCCTTTCCTAGACTTCAGGATGTGATGACATCCAAGGTATCCAACCTTCAAAATCTTTAAATCAATATTATGAGCCTTTGATTTTTCACAATCCCTTTCTGATATGGATTGAGAATTTTCCTATAAGTGTGACTTGGCGTAATTTTGTCCCTCCCTCCCGCCTCCATGAGCTAGACTCTACGATTTTTGATGATTTTATACATGTTCTAACTCATGTTATTTTTGTGCTTGAGTTGTCATTGTTTTAGTTCATGATGAAGCACAGAGGCAAGTATTGTGAGATATTGCTAGGATGGTTTCACTGGTTATTTGACTACACCTATCATTCAACCAACAGGTAAGTAGAGGTAGGTTAGGCATTTTCATCCATTGTATATACCATTTGCATATCATGCTAGTGTAGTGCATTTTCATGTTTGTATTCTTTCATTGTATATATGCATGCTTATTTTTATTTCATTATATATCATATATGAGCGAGGGGTGATATCACCACCTTGAAGATTACTAATTCATTTTGTTTATATTTAATAGGTATAGGTCATGCCAGAGATGTTGAGGTTCTCATGTTCTCTACGATGAGAAAATGTCCCCGCGTTGTAGCCATATGTTATCCCCTACCCTAGGGATAACTAAGGATATCATGTACCAAGGCCCACAGGTCCTAGACATGGATTCTTGAGAGCCAAACGACTTGAGCTTGGCCCTGGAGGGTCCATATTTTTTTCAGTGCATCCCATCTATCAACAACAACAACATCCATCCCACCAGCCTAGTCCTAAAGTAGAAATGGTTCTTGCTCCATGAGGTAATGAGTTTGGGTATCATGGTATTTTCACTCTAATTTTCGAAGCATTTGAATATGTTGCACTAAACTCTCCTTCATTTCATAATGTTTTCTTAGAAATTATGCTCTTTAACTTGTTCATAACTTAGGGGGTGACATAATTACCTATTAAGTTGGTTCCCTTTAGGATGAGTTTCCACTAGATGGGTCTATGAAAGGTCATCGTCCATTCCTTCCATACTTACCATTTTTCATCATTATCCCTCTCATCTTCCCCTGCCTTGGTTCAGGAATTGGGTTTTCCACACTAAGAAGGGTCATACCTTGCCTTGTGGGAAGAAGGGGCTAAAGGCCCAGAGGGTAAAAGTAGCTGGCAAGAGTTAAAATCCAAAATAAATTTTTTGAGATGCTTCTCCCAAGGATTCCTGAGAAAGAAATAAAAGGATTCTTAGTAAGAAAAGGGGACATGTAAGATAAAATAAAAATCACGGCCTAGTCGGTGGATGGGAGGTCTCATCATGAGCCGACCTATTTGGTCCATGGGCAGGTAGCGGTATGACACTATCGTCTATCTGGTCACCAAACTAGGGTAGTGGCTCTTAGTGGCATAGCCAAGAGAAAGGGGGTATCATCACGAGTCAACCTTCTCATTTCCGTGAAGTACTTGTGGGTAACGTTGTCACCCCTGGTCACCACGCGAGGACAGTGTCCCCCAGATTTTCCCTTGAAAATAAAAAGAAACGAGACTAAGAATAAAAGGCATTGAATGGGATAGGAAACAATGGAATCCATGATAAGGTGCAACTCTCCCTCTACAAAGGCACCCACGTGAAATACCCACATTTCCCTGTTATCACTGCACCCTCTGCCCAAACACTTCCCCTACACCATTTCACACACTTACATGACCTAGATTGGCTCTCACCTAGGAAACACCCCAAACGTGAGGAGGGCTATCCCAATAGGACATCCTGAGACCCTCTCCAAACCTAAATTGTTAAATTGCATAACGTATTTGAGCATTTGTCTAGGTAAAGGGGGGTTTGATGCACATGTTTGGGTAATTTGATTATTGGATGTGATTGACATTAGTATGATCCATACGACTTATTATCCCATAGAGGGTGTACTTGTTTTTGTTTCAGGACCATTCCTGGTGGATAGGTACATATGGGGAGATGATTAGCTTGAACCTCCATGGGGATGAAATTCCACAGATGGATGTTATGACCCCAACCAGGGGAAGAGAGATGTTAGAGACCTGTACCAGGGAAAAGGAAGGATGTTTCACCGGAGACACTTTGGAAAACCTATACCTAGGGGGTCTTGATTTTCCACCTATACGTTGGCCTTAAGAGGCACATGAACTCACCATTGTGACCCTAGAAGTCACCTGGCATCATGATTGGCATTATGGAGGTAATTGTGTGCTAATTGGCACATGTGGCATCATCTAGGGGCTTGGAAGGCCCTGCATTTTGTATAGGAGACCCAATGTTTCACCCAGGAGGCTCAACGCCACCCTTGAAAATAAAAAGAAATGAGACTAAGAATAAAAGGCATTGAATGGGATAGGAAATAATGGAATCCATGATAAGGTGCAACTCTCCCTCTACAAAGGCACCCACGTGAAAGACCTACATTTCCCTGTTATCACTGCACCCTCTGCCCAAACACTTCCCCTACACCATTTCACACACTTACATGACCTAGATTGGATATCACCTAGGAAACACCCCAAACGTGAGGAGGGATATCCCAATAGGACATCCTGAGACCCTCTCCAAACCTAAATTGTTAAATTGCATAACGTATTTGAGCATTTGTCTAGGTAAAGGGGGGTTTGATGCACATGTTTGGGTAATTTGATTATTGGATGTGATTGACATTAGTATTATCCATGTGACTTATTATCCCATGGAGGGTGTACTTGTTTTTGTTTCAGGACCATTCCTGGTGGATAGGTACATATGGGGAGATGATTAGCTTGAACCTCCATGGGGATGAAATCCCACAGATGGATGTTATGACCCCAACCAGGGGAAGAGAGATGTTAGAGACCTGTACCAGGGAAAAGGAAGGATGTTTCACCAGAGACACTTTGGAAAACCTATACCTAGGGGGGTCTTGATTTTCCACCTAGACGTTGGCCTTAAGAGGCACATGAACTCACCATTGTGACCCTAGAAGTCACCTGGCATCATGATTGGCATTATGGAGGTAATTGTGTGCTAATTGGCACATGTGGCATCATCTAGGGGCTTGGAAGGCCCCACATTTTGTATAGGAGACCCAATGTTTCACCCAGGAGGCTCAACGCCACCCTAGAAGAGCATGACATCACCTCTAAAAATTATTTTAGGGTTTAATTATTTGAATTTGTGTAAACAATGGATTTTTCATGTAATTTGGCCATGTCGGCCTTTTGATGACCTAAAATTAATTAAAGGTCATAATTATTGTATACATAGAGAGATAAAACTCTCATTTTTCCATAATTCTCTCATCACACACATGGTGGTCTGAAATTCAACCCTCTTTAAGGGTTATTGGATAAACTTTAGTGGTGCACACTTCTTGGAGGACGCAAATCTTGGTGTATTTTGGCAAATTTTCATGTGGAGGTTATTCAACTATGATTTATGCTTGATATTATTGGTGAAGTAAGTGGAAAATATATATTTCCTTATTTCGAATGAATTCTTATGGTGAATTTACATGTTTCATATTAAAGATTATTAAATTGCTTACTTGAAACCCTAGGAGAAAGACATATGTTACTATATTTTTCTCTATAGTCTTCCACTTGCTAAAATTTCTTGAAAGGCACCTATCTAGAAGTGGATACTAGATCCTTGACATTGTAGCACTCTAGTAAGCCTACTTATTTTTTCTATTGCATTCTTTATCTCAATTTATCTAAGGAAAAGAGAAATTGCTAGGGCCTAATTTTTATTACTTTCTAGGAATTATCTCTAGGAGTTGGATTTTTGAGGCCTTGGGCTACCAACAACTCTCTCATCCTTTCCATCCCCTTTGACTAAAAATTATCATTTCCATTTTCCTTTAAGATTTGTTGTTGCCATCATTGACTCCATTACCCTAGAAGGCACTAATCTATCCATTACAAGTGTTGATTGATCAAACAATTTTCAGAACATCTTCTCTTGAACACCTACTAACTCCTACTAACCTTAGATTAGCCTAAATTATTAACCTACTTTTTTTTGTTTCAAAATATTTTTACAACCATATAACAAAAGAAAATTAATCCTAAAAGTGACATGTTATGCTAGCTAGACATTGCTAAAACTGATTGTGACTATCTATTATCAATTGGCCTAGTTTAAGCTATTATTTCAAGTCTTTTATCAAGCATTTTAAAGCATAATCATTGTGGTTGTTACAAAACTATCATTTTTTGTTATAAATTGTTATACTGCTGCAATTTTATATCATCTAATACATTTCTTAAGACGTCATTGTCTTACGAAGCACTAATATCATTTTGGTACTTGGAAAGTGCCCATTTTTGTTGTGTTGTCTTGTTCTAGCCAGGTACACATTAATATTTTCTTGATTCATCTTCAATAAGACTTAAAGAACTATTTTAACTTGAGTAACCTGTGAGAGGGGAGGTAATTTCTCTTATCATGTTCTGTAGCCTTCTCAAACCCTCAAGCCACTGGAGACGTCTCTCCTAGGGTATCGTGGACATACTCCAAAATAGAAAGAGATTTCCTATTAAGGTGACAATGATACGTCATTCCCAGTTACATCAATTTTATATCCACTTGCCTTGGGATTTGGGCAAGTACAAATTGTGCGATAACATACCCCAAGTAGTGAATCTTTTTTTTTTATAAAATATGCACTTACTTAACTTAGCATACAATTTATATTCTTTTAAAACTTGCAACGCCATTCTCAATTGTTTCTCATGTTCCTCTTTTGACTTAGAGTAGATGAATATATCATCTAAGAACACAATTACAAACTTGTCCAGGTACTCCCTAAACCCTACATTCATCAAGCACATGAAAATAGTTGCAACATTTGTTAGTCCAAAATGGAACTACCATGAATTCATAATTCCCATACCTTGTCCTAAATGTTGTCTTGTTGATTCCTTCTTCATTTATCCTCACTTGATAATAACCTCATCTCAAGTCAATCTTGGAAAATATTCTTTCACCTTTCAGCTAATCAAATTAATCATCAATCCTTGGAAAAGGATATTTGTTCTTTATGGTGACCCTATTTAGATATTTGAAATCAATACACATCCTTAAGGTTCCATCTTTCTTCTTCACAAAAAGGACTAGGGACCCCCAAGGTGACACACTTGGGTGTGTATACCCATTGTTTACTAACTCTTCAAGTTGCATCTACAAATCTTTCAATTCTAGCATGCCCATTCTGTAAGGTGTCTTGAACACTAGGGTGGATCCTAGAACCAAAGAAATAAATGTCTCTCTTTAGGAGATAATCTCAAAATTTCCTGAAATATGTCTTCAAAATCCCTCAAGATTAGATGGTCTTCAATACTTGCCACTTTATCTATGGTTGCCTCTTCCATATGGGATGAAAAAATATGACATCCCTTCCTGAAACTCTTTTTGAACATCATAGCTGAAATATCTATAACAACTTCAACTCTTGGAATGACTTGAACCTTGCCTTCCTTCCCTTCTTCTTCAAGACAAGTTATTGTCTTATTGTAAAATTTTAGGATAGCATGGTGTTTTTGCAACCAATCCATGCTAATTAGAAAATATTATGAAGTCAATGGTATGATGTTTACATCTACCCTTGTGTTGAGTCCAATCATGTATATTAGAGAATTTTTAACCAACTCGTTAATCTTCCTTTTATCCCCTATGGCTAATTGAACTAACCGATATTTCTTATGCTTACTCCTTTGTAAGTGAAATATTTCAACAATGTTAGCATTTATGTAACTATGGCTAGCTCCAGAATCGATTAAAATTTATATGGGATGGTTATCAACCTTACCTTCCACTTCAATCATGGGGGATTGATACTCCGCTTGCTTACARTCCAAGGCAACATAAATCCTTGKCATGTTTCCTCCCATGTCTTCCATTGTTTCATCCTCCTGAATGTTGTGTATAGTCCTCATTCTTTCTCATTTTTTAGGGAAATCACGATATAACCGATTTCCCTCACATCCCCAACATTGTATGGATTGTTGCCTTAGCCTTTTCCCCAAACGAATTTGCAGTCTTTTGGTCATTTTGGGTTGACTAACCTTTTTTATTTTCCTGGGTGTTTTTATTGAAAATGGGTGGCTTATTCCTTTGATCTTTTTTCTCTTCCATCTTGTCATTCCAAGATTTTAGGAAGATGGGCCTCCCTTTGCTCTACTCATAAAGATGTTTTTCTCTCCTTATGGATTCCTCCAAAGTATTTGGGTTATCATATTGTATCTTGTCACTATAGAAATAGTGTAACCCACTTATAAACCTTTTTATTTTGACTTATTCATCATTTATGAAGTCAACATATTTCAATAATTCAAAGAATATTTTCTCATATTCATCCCTTTACATGCTTCCCATCATTAGTTCAAAGAACTCTTTCATATTCCTTTCAAAATAATTCTTGGACAAATATTTATCTGGGAAATATCCTTTGAACTACCTCCATGATATCATTTTCTCATCAAGGTTCTTGGCTTTCTTAAGTTGATCCCACCAGATGGTTTCCTTTCCTTGCAAGTGGTGGGTTGCAATTCTAGCTTATACCTAGGAAGGGTGATCATACAACTGAAAATACTTATTCATCTCCAATAGCCAAGCCTCATCCTCCTCTCCTTTCCTATGCTCACCATTTAAAGTTGGTGGCTTAAGTTTCTTGAGTTCACCTTGCAAGATTTATTCCTCAGGACTTCTCCCTTGCCTCCGGATAGGATATGCACTTGGGCTACACCCTAGCCCCGAAATTGAATGCATTCTTCTAGTTTATTTCCTTGGAGAATGATGGGGCCTTCCCGTTCTTCTTGATTGCATGTCATTTTGATGATCATCCCTTTTGTTATAGTCTCTAGATGTTGACACTTTTATAGCACTAGTTGATTGCTTGGTGCTAGAGTCCTTGTTGACTTTATTATGAAATATATTCACACTATGAAGTATCTCTTCCTAAGCCTTCATAATCCTTTAATTATATTACCTATAGCTCTACACTTCCCTATGTAGGCTTCTCATAGTTACAGGCTCATGCATGCCTCCTCTTCCATTGGACTATGTATCAACATTTCCCATGATGACATGTAGACCTATGATCTATTCCTCTTGGATGTAATATCCTTGAGGATATTCCATAATTCCATTACTCATATAAGAACCAAAGTTGCTTTCTTGTACCTCTAATTCTACAATAAATGTGCATGTAATAATTATTGTTAGAACATGCATAAAACATTGCATCAATTAGAATACATGTTATTCTTTATCCCAATTTATGAAAGACACAATGCGCCAAATAAAAATATTTGTTCGCGAACTTCTTATATTCCTTCCACCATCTAGCTATAATCTTCCCAACATCATTTTTATCATAAAATTCATGCACAAAGGAAGTAACCAGTAGGAATTCAAGTTTTTGAATCATGTTATATTTCTCGAAATGATATGCTAAGAAAAAACTACACAATTACCCATTACGTTTACGATCATATTGGTATTTAGAATTGTTTGATCTATAATCCATTCAGTGGCTTCAGAACAAGGAAAGATGGGTGACCTAGCTACCACAATATGCAGATGGGATTTCCTAATGTTTTTGAAAACTTTATCACTCACTTCTCTAACCAATAGATTGTTATACCATCTTGGATAGTCCTCATTCTTGAATTAAAAATAATTATTTCCATCATGGAAAAATCACTTGAGTCTCAGTACTTGCTTAAGTGTCTTGAATATGGGTCATGGAAAATGTTCTATATATATTGGAATTTGGATAACCGATACATAATCCTCTACAGGGTCTTCAATTTCAACTGGTTTGTTTTGTGAACCTTCCCATGTTTCTTGAATTTTTTCTATAGGATCTTTGACAAGAAGCCTCCCTGGAGTTTTCCTTGGTGGAATTTTTTCCACATTAACAATTTTAGCGTAATAAAGAATTCTCTTGCAAATGTAATTAAACAACTTTTAACTATAATCAGACACATGATTTTATCAACAAACTTCAATTCAACAATAATGAAATACATCCCAAATTCACATACAATGATGTGGAATTTATAATTCAATTATTATAATACCATGTACTTATTATTTGTGATTGAATTAAAAAATTTCTATGTATCCATGTAACGTCCCCTAGCCCAACTGAAGAACATTACAGTGCATAATACTCATAAAAGACAAAAATTTATAGCTAACTAAATTAATTTCCTATAGATTTCAACTATGAATTAAAACCAGATTTAGCTATTGTCTGTTACAATTAATTACATGCTTCTATAAAATTTTAAAATAGACATGAAATGAAACTAATAACTCCATTACAAAAATGTATAAATATATTCTCGTAATCGGAGTAAAACACAACAATTTAACTCATGTATCTTCTATAAACAGTTGTGCAACCAGATGCTTAGGACAGATGTTCCAACCAACCATAGACTTGTTGTTCCAAATATTAATAGAAAATCACCCCCAAGATGAGGCTAGAAATCCACAAAAGAGGGTGGTCTCCCACTGTCTACTCACATCTCATAAACTCACAACCCACTAGTATTATCCTACAACTATCCCGATTTTCCACCAGGTCTCATCCTCTCCACCTACCCAACTCAAGGAATGTACCCCTTCATTGATATCGCTCCCTTGGTCATCTAATTCATTTATCAGGGTATCTCTAGCATAGGTAACTAGAAATATCTATGTTGGGAACTAAAGGGAACTCATTGCTAGAAAAAACTACCGACAAACAACAACACCACTTGTTGTTACAGTGAAAATCACACAAGATTTCACTCTTCATGCCTCACAACCTATATCTTCAATCCTCAACTCCAAATACACTCCAACATTCCCCAGAATTCTCGCTCCATGTTTGTTCATGTTAGAAAATTAGGTAGCGTGCCTCTCTCCAGAGCTAGTGTATCAAGAATAAATTCCAACCAAGGTAGTGTACCTCTCGCCAGAGATAGCGTACCAAGTAGAAATTCCAAACCATAACCAAGAGTAAGTCCAGGACAAAACTGAAATTTTCTAGTTTCAACAACTACAGTTGCAGCTCCTCTCCAAACTTGCGCACCACTGGTCTTATGTAGTTGTGAGATTGAGTGTGACAAATGATCTCTAGCACCCTCTTATTTATAGTCCTCCAAGTGACCTAACTGGGTCGACTTCTACTTATGGAGTCTAATAAATCAATAATAAATATTCTCTTTGAGTTGACTTGTCTCCTAGGGTTATTATCCAACATTTTAGGGTTTCTCTTGCTTCCTAAAATATTCTAGTCTCATCAGGGTTACATGTAGAGGTTAATACCTCCCGTAGCTACCATAATATCAACACTCCCTCCTAGCTAGGTAGGTATTAAAGGAAATCCTCTTGAGCACAAAGAGACCATTCAACTGGTAACATCATCATAGCCACACGGGCTATCCCATGGTCAAGTCATGATCACCATCATCACTATCAGTATCATATGATAGCATCAGTTGCATCATCTCTCGAAGCCATACTCCATCTAAGTAATCCGGCATGATGTTGAATAAGTCACTCACTCCATAGAGTGATACAAGAATCACTCTTATAATATAGACATATGTCCTAGAAGAATAATTGTTCCAATAGATGTTGAAAGCCACACCATGGGATACAAGGACTATTCTTCTAATTTGGACATACTTCCTAGAATAATGACTGTCTTGGGCCATTTTCCACAGGGAGAATGTTTGTCCATCATCATAATGACTATCCATATAGTTGGTAATCATATCCAACACTAGTGATAGTCTCCACAAAAATCAAAACAATTCCATCCAATAGAACATAACTATGTCTATCATTATTAGTACACAACTACTACCTAGTGGTACACAACCACTCCTAGTAGCACATGGCTACTAACCAGTGACACATAGTCACTATCAGTGGATCAAATCCACCACAGTAGAAAACAACTATTCATAGAGATGCAGTCTCCAAAAAAATCATATCATCTGATATCAAGTTGCATAAAACAATATCATGACATAAATTGAGTCATCTGAGCCATTCTTCCACTCAAATTTGTGAGATTTGGAAGAGCATTTTCCCTCGAAAAGTAAAACATCATCCATGCGATATCTGGACTATTATTTTCAAGCATAGAAGAATAATTGTCCCTAATTTTTTACCCTATACCATTCACCTAACTAGGCCATTCCTCTAGCACTAATCATAGTGCAACTTGGAGAGAATGAGTATGCCCTAGGGAATTCCTGTCCCTGGTTGTTGAACCTAGACAATTCACTGAAGTGGGCCATTCCTCCAGCACTAATCACATTGAAACTTGGGGAGAATGAGTCTGCCCTAGGGGATGATTGTCCAGACCATTTCCTATGGAAATGATTGTCCTGTACCAACCTCCAAAACAGACCATTCTTCGAATCTTCTCACAACTGTGACCTTCGAAAGAATGACCTCCCAACGAGGCAAACCATTCATCTTGACCACTACGCTGAGTGGCTTCCAAGAAGAATGACTATCCTAGACCATTTCCCCACACTGGCCACAAGGGGAATCACTGTCTATGGTACATCAACAATCTATCATACCATTTTCATTACAAAAATGAATGTCCAATCTGGACCATTTTCCGAACTGGAAAATGCATTTCCATCAGAAATCTTGAAGAACTTTTCGAACTAGAAAGGAACTTCCCATCTTGGACCATTTTCCAAACTGGAAAATAATTTTCCATAAATCAATAACATATTAGTTCTCCCTCCCAACTTGGGATTAATCAATTCCTTTTCCAATAAGAAAGTCATCTCCACAAGCCCTAGCTTTGCCTCTTAAGTACGCAAACTTTTCATCTTGGACAAAGGCTTTACCAAAATTTATGTTATATATTCATCTTTGGAGATATACTGGAGAGCCACTTCTCTCTTATGGAATTTATCATGGAGAATATAATGCTTTATCTCAATGTACTTCGGCCTATCATGGAACACTGGTTTCTCGAAAAGATTCACATAGCTCTGATCATTACAATATATCATGGTCGAATTCAACACTTGATCAGACGATCCAAAAGTCAACGTATTGCTTATGTACAAGCATCACAAGCTGCAATATACTCTGATTTTGTAGTGTTGATTACAATAGAATTTTTTTTTTCTGCTAGCTCATGACATTGTGGCAAAGCTCAAACTGAAACACATCTAAGTATCACTTATTTTGTCATTTTCACTCTCTTCCCAATATGAATCAATAAATCCATGTAGATGTATATCATAACTCAAATGTCCCACAAGGAAAATATCCAGCTGAGTACTCTCCAAATACATTAACGAGCCAATCAATTGTCGATGCAGATATGGGTCTACTGGATTAGAGTCTCTCAAATTCTTCATATCTATCATCATGAGAGTTTTTCATGGATTAGCAATCCATAGTTCTGGACTTCTAAGTAACCATTCTGATACACTATCTCTATCATAGAAAGTTTTCACCAAGATTTTGTTGTATATGAGATACTCTGCATCAAGTTGCTGGAATCTATACAAGGTCTTATTATATCTGCATACATGGTTCTCTTTCTGGTATAAGCTTCTTTCTCAATTTTCTTTATTAAGAAGAACAATCTTTTACATGTAAATTTCAATCCATGGATATTGCAAGAGGTATATCTGGTTTACTGAAGCAAGTTTTCGGCATATTCTTCTCCCTCCTTCTGGAAGAACCTGAATCTAGAAATGCTTCCATTCATAAGTATTTTTCACTTTTTCTTACATCCATTGTTCTTAATTATAACTTCCATTTCTTCTACTTGATTGCTTCTAGTTGGTAGTCTTATGATTCTCGGTATAATAACTAGTTGTTCTAGATTTTCTTTTTTTCTTGGAATCTTCATGTTCTCCCTCATGTTCCTCTTTATATTTTGGATCCATGGAGTCTTATATATATTCCATGCCCTTCCTTACTGAAAATTACAACTTCTTCCTTTCATCATAAGGACAACAAGGGATACTTAAGATTTATTTTCGAATAAGAATTCTTCTAGAGTCAAACTGAACATGTGTTGCTTATCATGACTACTACTCTCAATGTATCATATCATGTAGGATTAGCTCCCTCCTAATCCTTGCTTCATGAATGAATGCATGCTCTTCTTTTGGAATTATATAATCATCTCCATCCATCTAAGAGAGTTCATGCTTTTGTATGCATCCTTATTGCCTTTTGCAAAATGTCACAAGTCTTATTCTAATTTCCACTCGATTACTAACTTATTTTTTATTTGACTCCTTCTAGGTCTCTTCAAGTTTGATTATGATTTCGTCTTATGTGGCAGTTGTCACTTATATAATTGATTCCTAAGGAATTTTCCAACGTACTTCATCGTCTTGTAGTCATCGTAATAGAAATCCTTATCTTGTTATTATTTCATAGGTATTGTTTCA
Source organism: Picea sitchensis (assembly GCA_010110895.2). NCBI lineage: Eukaryota > Viridiplantae > Streptophyta > Pinopsida > Pinales > Pinaceae > Picea > Picea sitchensis. The sequence goes on from SNQJ01S0105460.1 coordinate 45,838, forward strand.
CTGACCATATTTTCTTCTAAGAAATATATATGCACGATATGTACATGAACTATGTAAACATGGTATGTACAAGAACTATGTTATAGAAGAATATTGTTACCTTGACTAGAAGAAGAAGTTTGCTTTATATTGCTTGGCTTTCTTTGAGGGTTCCCTTTATTCGACAATTGTTGCTACGTCTGTTTCCTTCCTTTTCTTTAACTCAAGACAATGGTTCCTATAGTGACCTTATTTTTTATAGTTGAAGCAATGCATTTTTAACATATTCTTTTCTTGATTTTGTTTCTTCCTTAATCCAAACTTCCTCTTATTCCAAAAATTCTTGAATTTTGTTGTGAAGGATTGATAATCATAGTTCATTTGGGATTTCTCTTTTGCGTTAATCCTTGACTCTTCTTGTGCACAACAATTCCAAAGTTCTTCAAATGTGGGATACTCCTTTCTTGTGTTCATGCTTGTGGTAAATTCATCTCATGTCTTGGGAAGGCCATTGAGTACTATATTTACCAGTTCCTTTTCTGAAATTATTTCTTCAATAGCTTTTAGTTGATCTCTTAACTGAGAGATTCTCACAAGGTATGATGTAATTCTATCATCATCATTCATTTTCATGTCATAGAGCTCATTCTTCAAAATCATTACTTTTCCAATGTTTCTGACTAAGAAGTGGTTAGTTAGGGAATCGTACATCTTCTTAGATGATTCAAGATGAGAGATGTAGGGTATCAAGTGGTATTTTACAGAGTCCTCTATGATACTCATAGTGTTGATGTCATTGTCCTTGAACTTCTCCATAACTACAATGTTCTGAGGTTCCTTCTATTTTCCTGCTTCAAATTGTGGTTCCATGATATTGCCTTTCACAATATCCAATACTTTATTCTTGACAAGGATGAGGTCAATCCTTGTCTTCCATGATTTTAAGTTAGAAGCCCCTTCTAACTTGTTTTCTGACTTCGTAGAGTAATTCATGACTTTTTTGACTTGATCAACCTTTGACTTTGACCAAAAACTCAAACTTGACGTCTTGGTTTGTTGAGAGTACCAAGAGGCTCATTTGGATAGGGAACACGAGGCTATCCAAGAATTAGATCAAGATCTTCACTTAAGGTGCCTTAACAAGAGGGTTATGGTTTCGTTGTTGTAGCAAAAATTTGGCTACAAATGCAACTATAACTAAGAAAATATTCCCAATCTCTCTTCTAGCGGTTAGACAGTCCGAAGATAGTGTGGTCCTGTAACCACCTAGAAACGTAGGTGTGCTCATTTCATCATGGATAATATAGAAATGTTGTCACCTAACCATAGGCAAAAAATCCACCCCCGAGCACCTTAACCTTGACAGAGAGAATAATTCCAAAAGAAAACCCTAGAAATGATAGCCAACCAAGGTAGCATACCTCTGTCAAGAGCTATCTTACCAAGCAAAAAGTCCAAACCATAACTAAGAGAAAGTCGAAGCAATAACCAAACATTTACTAGTTGCAGTTGTAGCTCCTCTCCAAACTTGTGAACCACTCATCTTATGTAGTTGTGAGAGTGAGTGTGACAAATGAGCACTAGCACCCTCTTATTTATAGTCCTCCAGGTGACCTAACTAGGGTGACTTCTACTTATGGAGGCTAATAACTCAATAATAAATATTCTCTTTGAGCCGACTTGTCTCCTAGGGTTATTATCCAACATTTTAGGGTTTCTCTTGCTTCCCGAATTATTCTAGTCTCATCATGGTTACATGTAGAGGTTAATACCTCCTGTATCTACCATAGTATCAATAATTCCAGCTCCAAGTTTTCTTTCTTACTCTCTACGTGTTGCTCATATTTCACAAAACTGAATGTGCAAAATTTTTGTTGCTACCCATATGAATTTCCTCTATTTGGCTTAATTTATCGACTCACACACTTACCCAAGATGATTTTACTCAACCCCCATGATACCAATAACTATGGTATGTGACTTCTCACACCCACCCTCTTACATGCATTGAATTATTGTCTTTGGGGACACTCAATCAGAAAATAGAGCTTAATACATAATGATAATAAAATTCAATAATGTGGGTGAATTAATATACATGGGAAATTCCCCCTTGGACTCCTCTTAGACATTCTTCTAGACCCTCCCTTATCTTGTGGATTAATCACTCCCCCATATCTATCCATGTCCCCTTAGAAACTGATATCACATTTTTATTATTAACATTCAAAAATATGTTTCACATATACATCACTTAGTTGTAGCCACACCTTACATCTACATTAACCATTAATTAAACTAGGGATTATAGTGGGGTTGTTACATTCCCCATCCTCTACAATTGTGTGTCTTCCTCAATGCACACTATGTTGATATCCATATATGAAAATTGACATCACAATACTCAGAAAATAAAATTCTGCAATTTTATACTCTAGCAGTAGTTCCAACCAAAATATCTCATTCATGTCAACTCGGGGAACCAAGGAATGCACCATTTGTTTGGTTAACCCAAGGAATGTGCCATTCATTTTTCAGGGCTAACCCAAGTAACGTTTCATTCTTTTATCAGGGCCCCCGACATAGTTGGATATGACTCTAAGATATGGTTATGGAACTCTAGCTGCTAAAAATTGAGTTTTGCATTATGTTTTCTTCAAAATTATCAAACATATGTGGGTATTATGTTGAATTATGTTGTCATTGATGCCAAAGTTTTAATTAATTGATGTCAAGTGATTGATTGATTGATTGATGCCAAAGAGTGATTGATTGATGCCAAAGGATGATTGAATGATGTCAATGGTCAAAGGTTTGATGTATACATGTCTTATCATATTATATTGATGAATATGGATCAATGAGTTGTAATTGATACATGATGCATAGATGAATATAAGTAGATGTGGTTTCATTGGTATATGATGCATTGTTGGTGTCTTATCATGGTTGATAAGGTGTACAAATGGATGAACTCCAAAGTGGTCCCCTTATGGTGAAAGCCCTCACAGGAAGACGCTTTGTGATTGAGTTATCCTTGAAGTATGGTTACACTTATATGTGGAATAATGATTTGAATATCAGTAAATTTTTCAGTGGAACTATCCTAGATGGATAGTGCTTTTCATACCATTTCTGGTGGTATGTGGAATGTCACATAAATCCTCATGGTTTGAGAGTTATGGCCTTACGAAGTTGGAGGACCCTCATATGTAGGCTTGAAGCCCCAAAAGGTCAAAGAAGTCAAAGAGCTTGCAAATAAGAAATTATTATTTAAATGGTAAAGAAAAGTGACAAAGTCAAGGAAGAATATTTAAATGGAGAACTTTCTATTTATGAAAAGTAGTTAACCCTAAAACTAAGGAAAATAGATTAAGTGACCTAGAAATGCGTTAAGTGACCTAGAATATGCTTCTAAGGAAGCTAATTGGAGAGTATAAATAAGAGGCAAGGGTCTCTTGTGTAAAAGTATCTTTTGCATGTTGTGTGCATCTTGAGTGGATCTTGTGTGTATCTCTTGTGCATATATTGAGCATGTATTGAAGATATATTATGAGAGGGAGAGTGTCTGGAGGATCTCATGGACGCATCAAAGTTTTAGCAAGTCTAAGGTCATGACATAAAAAGTCTCGAAAGTTCAAAAAGCCTAGCTTTTGAGGTATACACAGGTTGTAGTGAGCCAGGGTGTGTACATACGCAGGTTGAATGAGGACAGGGCGCGTAGAGTGGATGAAGTCATGTAGACATGTGTGTGAGATGGTGTCAGGCTCTTGAAGACCAAAGCAGGTTCTAGATCTGCATTCTATGGGCTCATATCTTCTATAGAAACTATGGTATGGTTACATTGTTGTCTGGATGGATACTCTTGACTGTTGTGTGGTGAATGCTTAAGGCATTCTTGGTATGGATGTTGTGATTTGGTTTGTGTTGATTGATGGAGTGAGAAACACTCTTATGATTCAATTTTGATATGATTTCTTTAGTATACTGGTTGCTTATACATGATGAGTAGCATTCATATTGTATGGTTGAGAAGCATGAGTAATTTGTTGGAGAGATTGGATGTGTTATGATTCGTTATGGGTCAGATTGGACAGTGAAATATAGAAGTGAGTATGATTGAAGGTTACAGAAGATATGAGTTTGTGAAGAAAGAAAAACCCTAGTTCCTTAGAAGTGATACATAGACTATAGTACAGATTGGCCATGTACATACGTGAGTTGTACTACTGGTAGGGCACATACATACGCATGTTGCACTACTGACATGTCGCGTACCTGTTGACAGATTGATATCTGTTGAGGATTGTTGCCTCATCTCAGTTGGTGATGAGGGTGTAAGTTGAGTCTTGCATTATAGAGTTGGTGCTCTTGTAGAGTTGTACTCTATTCAGTTGTTGTTGATAACCCCAAGGATTGTAGTCTGTAATAAAAAGAAAATTGTACATGCATCTTGTGTTCCTTTTGTTCCTTGTGGTGATGATTTGGTGCCAACCCTGACCCTCAGGTCAAGATCTGTGTAGGATCGTTCTAAATATTCTCCTGAGTCTGATTGACTCTTTGATTCCTCCATAGGGAATCCCACACACACACACCACAGTGTTTTCCACAGGTCCTTATAGGTATGCCCACGTGATCAAACACAAGGCATCAACCCAAATCTCCTCACCAACAATATGATCGCACCCTTTGCCGAATCAAGACTTCAGGTTTCGCGATATCACGATTCCTATTGTTGAGTCCCCTGTCTCTTCAACCTCCGAAACCCGAAATGTCGAATTGCCAAAATATTTGGTCGTGTCCTCCTCCACAGTTGTGTCGGGTTTCGCGACTTCGAGAATTTCGGAGTAAAGAACCCCGACCTCTTGTCTTCAAATATGATGAAATGCCGAACCCCGATATTCAACAAAGGTTGGCTCCCCAATGAAACTTTTCATCGATTCAAAGTTTTGGACTTCGCGACTTCGCGAATCCGAATACAAGTCTCCCGGTTCTCCAACCTTCAAAACCCCGAAATGGTCAACCAGGACTGACTCCGCCTATTGAAGAAAACACACCACCTGTCTTCCCCACTGTATGTTGTTTCCCACGTGGATTCTTGCCACCTTTCCACTCAATCTTTCCGTCTTTTGGAACTTGAACAACCCTTCGACAGTGATTCCTCTGTCACTTCAAAACCCCGAACTCTGAAATGGCACCTTCCATGGGATCAACGGCTATAAGACTTCATTCGATTCAACTACCCACATTATTTTGGACTTCCAGGTACCGGGAGTTCGAAACTCTCGATCCCAAAATGCTACCTCCTCTGCTTCCTGACACCCGAAGTGCTGAAATCCAGAAATCCACGCCGAAAATCTTGTCGGAACTTGCGACTTTAGGATTTTCACTCCACTATGTCCCGGCTCCTTGTTGTCAGGACCCCCAAAATGTCGAACTATGAAATTCCGAAGCATCGAAAATTCTACACCTCTTCTTCACACACGATAATCCATTTTGCGATTCGGAAGTTCGAGTGACCAAGGGATTTGGCTTGCACTCTTGACTTACAAACCTCGATTTGCCAAAATGATCTTGACGTTCACGATCAATGGTCGAAGTTAAATCTTGAAACCAATGTAATGGGTTCATCCAATCCTTATCCACCCTGCAACTCCTCTAGATCCTATGACCCTCGTGACTTCACGAATTCTCCACAGAGAATTTCGACCGTTCGATTCACTCCTCAATGAATCTTTGGCCAAACTGACTGGATTCCTTCCACTGAACTTAACTTTTGCGCGATGATTCATCTCCCTGTCTTCCTTTGAATACTTCAAAGGTGTTGACCCTCCTAATATTTCTATTGCAACCTCAAGTCTCGAAAGGACTCCCGCACACACTCTTTGCAACAATCTTTCAAATACTTCTGTGTATTTGATTCTTCGACTCTATGCACTCTCAACAACAACAGTCTTTCACTCTTCAACCTTAGTTGATAAATTCTAAGGCTTCAACTAGCCTACGCACACCTTGCACGACTTATGTGCTTCACCTTCACTTCTTCTGGAAATGAGAACAATAGTATCTCTCCTGAGCTTTCTAAGATAAAACTTAGACTTTTGTCAATGCACACCTTGCAGACGTTTCACTGCACTCCTTGTAGGAACTCTCAGGATGAGAAACAATTGAAACTCATTTTTCTCCTCTCTCAAACTTCATATACTTAACATGAAATCAGATATTCAACACAATATTGAAAACAAATGCATAAACAAAGAGAATAAAACAATTGTAAGCATACCATTTTGTAAATGTAAACAATAAGCATCATAACACCATGAAATTTGAGTCAGAGCTTCATATATTAACTCAAGTGCTCCTGTACACGGTTCTTCTCTACAACTCTCTGCTATACTTCTCAATTATGATAATCTTCTTCCTCTCATGATCCAATAATACAAGGGTGAGGGTGTCTATATCCATTTTCCCTCCTACGCTTCTAAAACTGTCTAATCTCTTAATTCAAATCTACCTACTTTCATTAAATAGACTTAATGTCTATTACATCCAGCAGATGAGAGAAAATCGCTCAAGATCTATTTACAACATGAAAGTACATTTCCTTTAACTATTACATTAATATCTGCTCATTAATTTTTCAAAAACATTTCAAAATGTGCAAAATGTGTGTTGCGCTTTTCCAGCTGTCTTCCGCCTTTATGCTTGCTTGGCTAGCTGCTTACGATGCTCCTGCATCATACTCCCTTGCTTCAAAATTTTCATGAACTCCTATTCATGAGCTCTTGCATGGTCTGTCCATGCTTATGAATTTTTGCTTCATCTTCCCAACTAGCATCTTCAACTGGATGTCCCTTCCATTTGACCAAGTATTCAAAATACTCTTTTCTCTTGGTCTTTTTGCTAATCGTTTTGTCAATTATTTTTTCCATCTGCGGCTTTTCAAATACATGCATTTGTTTTGTCCATTGAATCTCTTTATGTTCCTTCTCTGCTCCTGCTTCTTCAACTTTGTAAGGGTACAAATCCACAACATTGAATATCGATGAGATTTCGATCCCATTGGGTATTTCAATCTCATATGCGTTTGCCCCAAATTTCCTTATGACCTTGCACGGTCCAATATTTTTCATCTTTAGTTTGTTATATGTTCCCCTTGGGAACCTTTCATTTCTCAGATGTGCAAGAATGATATCACCAACTTCAAATTGAAGTTCTCACTTGTGTTGATCTGCTCTCCGCTTGTATTCTTGACTTGAACTTTGCAATTTCTCCTTGACTTGGTTGTGAAGATCCTTCATTCCTTCTGCAAAGTCTTATGCACTAGCACTCCTGAATTCAGCTTGTTCCAAATCTTTCAATTCAGAAACTCCCCTTGGCTGCATTCCATATACAATATGGAATGGACTCTTCCCTGTGCTTCTGTTAAAAGAATCATTATAAGAAAATTCCGCCTATGGAAGAATGTGATCCCATTGAATGTGGTGTTCAGTCACTAAGCTTCTCAACAAATATCCCAAGCTTTTGTTCACGACTTCTGTCTTCCCATCCGTTTGAGGATGGTATGCTGAGATAAAAGAAAAATTTGCCCCAGTTTTTTCCATAAGGTCCTCCAGAAATGCCCTACGAACTTGGTATCTCGATCAAACACGATACTCCTTGGCAAGCCGTGAAGTCTGATGACTTCCTTGAAAAACAGGTTTGCAATATGAGTTGCATCACTGGTTTTCTGGCATGGTATGAAATGTGCCATTATTGAAAATCTGTCGACTACCACAAAGATTGAATCATAGCCTCTATGTGTTCTTGGCAGTCCCAATATAAAATCCATGCTCACTGCGTCCCATGGCCTTTCTGGTATGGGTAATGGTTGATATAACCCTGTGTTCTACCTTTTCCCTTTTGTGTGTTGACAAATCCTGCATCTGTCCACAAATTTCTTAACATCTATCCTCATCCCTAGTAAAAAATATGAGTCATTCAACTTTGAGAACGTCTTATCATGACCGAAGTGTCTTGCCAATCCTCCACTATGTTTTTCCTTCAGCAGGTTCTCCCTCATGGAGCATTTTGGAATACATAGCTGATTTCCCTAGAATAATAACCCATCCTAGATCATATACTCAGTCCATTGGCTTCTGTCCCTGAGAACTGGATTCTCAGATGCCTCATATGCCTCCTTAAAATCTGGGTCATCCCTATACATTTCTTTGAGGTTATCAAAACCTAAAGTCTTGACTCTGAATTCCTGCATAAGAAAACATTTCCTGCTCAAAGAATCAACAACTTTGTTAGCAGTTCCAGAAATATGCTTAAGTACAAAAGTAAAATTCTTCATGAATTCAACCCATTTAAGATGTTTTTGGTTCAACTTCTCCTATTGAGTCACGAATTGTAAAACATGATTATCACTGTACAAAACAAAATCTTTAGGAACCAAATAATGTCTCCATTTCTTCAGTGCTTGTATGACTGCATAAAATTCTTTGTCATATGTTGAGTACTTAATCTTCGCTTCATTTAGTTTTTCACTGAAGTATGTGATCGGCCTATCATCTTGGCTCAAGACCACTCCAATTACAAATCCACTCGCATCACACCTGACCTAGAATGTCTTGCTAAAATCTAGCAAAACCAGAATTGGTTGCTCAATGATCTTCTTCTTCAGCAGATTGAAACTTTTCTCTGTTTCTTCTGTCCAGTGAAATTTTTTATGTCTTTTCTTCACCGTATCCATCATTGGTGCACCAATTCCACTGAAATTTCAAATGAATTTCCTGTAGAAACTTGCCAAACCATGGAAGCTTCGAACTTCAAACACACTCTTCGATGATGGCCAATTCTTAATTGCATCTACCTTTTCTGGATCCATCTTTAACTCATTTGCAGAGATAACCAAATAAATGAGTTATGTCCTCATAAATGATGATTTCTTCATATTTATCAGTAATTTCTCTTGCTGTAATCTTCTCATTGCTGCAGCTAAATGTTTCAAGTGTTTTTCTTCTGTCTTGCTGAAAATTAATATATCATCAAGATATATAATGACAAATTTCCCTATGAAATCCTTCTGGACTTCGTTCATCAATCTCATGAAAGTATTGGGTGCATTTGTTAAGCCAAATGTCATAACAAGCCATTCATACAACCCCTCATTCATCTTGAATGTTGTCTTCCATTCATCACCTTCTCTCATTCGAATCTGATGATACCCGCTTTTCAAATCAATCTTTGATAAACATCTTGCTCCACTCAAGAAATCCATCAAGTCGTCCATCCTTGGCAATGGAAATCTGTATCTGATGGTAATATTATTGATCACCCTTGAGTCTGTACACATTCTCCAGCCTCCGTCTTTCTTTGGGCTGAGCACTGTTGGAACAACGCATGGACTCAAGCTTTCCTGAATCAGTCCTTTGTCCATTAAGTCCTGGACCTATCTCTTAAATTCTTCATTTTCCTGCAGCGTCAACCTATACGTGGATTTGTTTGGTAAACTAGCTCCAGGTATAAGGTTGATATGATGGCTTATACTTCTGATAGGTGGCAACGAACAAGGTAGTTCGTCCACTACTATATCAACAAACTCTTCTAGAAACTCTTGGATTTCTTCTGGTAAATCATCTATCCTTGTACTGGTCAAAACAATTATGGGCTTCCTAACCACAATAAATTGTGTGCCTTCCTTCTTCTTAACCTCCTTAAGAAGTTCCTTCCCACTCATGATAAGTAGACTGTTTCTCATCTCTGTTTTCACCTCTTGGTTTTTAATCAACAACAACATGTGCATCCTCCCATTCTTCTCTAGGGTGTATGTGTTCTTTCTCCCATCATGAATCATGTTTCTATCATATTGCCACAGTCTACCCAACAATAGATGACAAACATCCATGGGAATGACATCACATAATATTTCATCCTTATATCCTCCTATCTTAAATTCAACTAAACATTGTTTAGTGACATTTACTTGATGTCCTTTTTGTAGCCATCAAACTCTGCATGGGCTTGGGTGTACAACAGTCTCCAGCTCCAGCTTTTCTACCATATTTGTAGATATGAGATTGTCTGTGCTACCGCTATCCACTATGACCTTGCATACTATGTCTTTGGTTTTGCAAGCAATTCGAAACAGACTGTTTCTTTGGGCTAGGTTCTCTACCTTCTTCTCTGGATTCAAGAGAACTTTCCTCATCATCAAAGATCTTCCGCCCTCAGCATCTTTTGCCTCAACATTCCATCATTGAGCTTTGACAATGTGAGTTTCACCACAATATTTTTTCTTATCTGGACACTCATAGGATTTATGTCTGATCTTTCCATAGACAAAGCATTTTACTTCACCGCCTCTGCCTCTTCCTCTTCCTCTGGCTTGAGGAAAAGTATGTCTATCAGCATATTGCCCTCTCTGTGAGCTTCCTCCTCACTCATGTTGAGTTTGAGGTTTCTTCTATTCTTCTTTAGATTTCTGAGTCCTGTCTTGGGTAATTGTTTTTCCTCTGGTTTGACTTCTACCTCGGCCTCTTTGACCTTATTTTCATCTCATCTTCTCTTCAGCCTTCAGAGATATCTGATAAGCATCTTCCACATTTTGAATGGTCATCATGCTCATCTCATCTTGGATGTCATATCGCAGACCATTCATGTACCTAGAAACTTTTTCATCATCACTTTCCCAATGACTTGCTATGATGTTTATCTTGTAGAACTCTTCAGTGTATTCTTTCACTGACATCAGCTTCTGTCTCAAATTCTGCATCCTTCAAAACAGAGTGATTTGATAATCCTTGGGTATAAATTTGGCTTTCATCTTTGTAACCATTCTATCCCAGATTTTGATTTTCTACTTGCCTTTGCAGCGTCTGTCTACCTACAATTCATCCCACCATAGTGTTGCATGCCCTTTAAGTCTAGTAATGACATGTTTGACCTTCTTGTCTTCCTCAACATCCTCATAGTCGAAGTATTTTTCTAGAGATCTAATCCAGTCTAGAAGCTCTTCAACATCTAAGTTTCCTTCATACACTGGAATGTCCATTTTTTCTCTGGCACCTATCCTTGCAACAACCCTGAATAGGCATTCATCCGCAGCATCTTCGACTGCAACTTCTTCTCCTTCGTTTCCAGCTTCATTTTCAATTTCAGCCTCGCTGATATCCCCAGCGTCAACTGTGTGCCTCTGTGTTGTCTCCATGGAATCAAGCCTGACACATAACTCACACATTTCTCTTTCTCTTGCTAGATCAGGCATTGGCATTGGCCTGTCTCTTCTTCTCGGCGACATGGCTGTAAAATGTTCCCCTATTCTCTGCTACAGAAGCAAAGAACTTGTTCTACGGCTCTGATACCACAAATGGTGTGTATCAGACTACTCCTTTTTCTCTAGCTCCTTCTGCCTGAAATATACATACACAATCAAGCTCTGATACCACAAATGGTGCCGACCCCGACCCTCGAGTCAAGATCTGCGTAGGATT